>JABFFI010001160.1:0-18250 GCA_013623725.1 Fusarium robinianum
CAAGAATCTAGACCAAGAATCTAGACCAAGAATCTAGACCATTCGTGGCTTCTTGTACACTCCGTACCCTCAGGGAACTAAACTACTTGCATCCGGGCCTCACTCGGAAATCAAGACCATTGTCTATCCTCAACTCGGCCGAATCTAATTGACAACATCCGCAACCATACTGCAAATAGGTACCTAGTTAAGTAGCACACCTAGGTATTCATCATACTCGATAACCCTGCCATCGCAACCGTGAATCCATACATGTACATCTATAATTATAAAAGGGGTTTCCTTCCCTTGTTTCCTCCAAGAACATTACCAAGCCCCGATCCTATTTTCCACTTGTCCTTGTCCTGGCTTGTCCTGTTTTCGGTCTCTCCAACATTTCCCGGCGTCGCCGACCTTTCTTCAGCCCTCCTGTCCTTCCAGTGTCTTCCGCCGTCGCCGTCGCCGTCGCCGTCTTTGGCGCCTCCCTTCCAGCCACGCACGGCATAGCGGATTTCCATTCCACAAAATATGAGCCTTAGAGGACCACCAAAGCACCTACTTACACGTGCCCAACAACGAGCCATGTACGTACGAGCCATCACTCTGCCGAGGCTCTCGCCAGTGCCTCGTGAAGGTGAGGCGGGAAGCGATACCGCAGCTGGCTGGTGTAGGTCGTCAGGTCCAACGTCATCTGCCTCAGCTGATCCACCATCAATCGTCGCGTGCCTTCGTTGCCGCTGAATTGTCCGTTGGTGAGTTGCTCCCGCTGCCGGACGCAGCAGATGATGGTCCACATCAGCAGGTTCGGCACGTTGATCGAGACGGGTTGCGACAGGCCTGAAAACTTGGACGCATAGGCTCGAATGATGCTGCCAGAGCCTGCTGCTTCCAGGGGCAGAATCTCGAGAGTTCGGATTTTCTAGTCGTGGCATCAACGTTAGTATTGCAAACATCCCGAGGAAGATAGGTACTTCTATCACTTACGTCAAGACACTGCGCCCACTGCCCTGCCTCCACCAGGCTCTTGATGCTGCTCATCTCTAGGAGCACCCGGCAGGCGACCTTGTTCTGATCTTGGATCCTCCTATAGAACATGGCGTCGCGTTCGTACATGGCCATCATCGTTTTCGCGAGCTCCACAGGATCATCAATCGCCGCCAAGCTCAGGCTGCTCCCAGCCTGGGCCTCTCCCTCTTGAGCACCGGCACGAGGCTTGACTGGCATCAGCCTCATGGGGTCTTCTCCAATCTCCAGCGAAACGGCCTCGCTCAGGGCGCGGCTGACAATCGACACCACCGTGTCGTACTCGCCCGCCAGATGGTACAGGAGCACTGAATCCGTGGTCCGTCCATTCTCATCGGCAAAGCTGGCTGCCTGGAGCGTCACCGTGTTCACAAAGTCATCCTCGGCATCAAGGCCGATGAGCGAACCACGCTCCTCGATGATGCCCTGGATGCGTCGGCCGTCGGGTCGGATATCGCCAATCAGTTTACTAAACTCGCGCGTCTCAAGCACCAGCTCCCGGAGGGCCTCGTGGCACAGATTGCCGTGTCGCTGACCAGCCTCTCCGCCGAGATCTTGGTTCAGGCAGATGAGCGTCAGATAGTCCACGGCAGAAACGACATCGGCGGCCCGGAAGTCCCGAGTATAATATCCAATCATGCGACCAAAATTGATCTGCGGCAGGTTCTTTGTGCTGTAGCTGCGAAGGTCGTTGGATGGGGACATTGCGTCGCTGGGTCGGAGCAGGCCGTAGAACTCGAGGGCGAGGCCAAAGTGCACTGCATCCACGTACGAGAAGGAGTATAGATAGGCAATGGCGTCTTCAAACATGCCCGATAGAACCTGCAGGTAGAAGAACATGCCAAAGCTGCCGTTGGAATCCTCGGCGCTAGTCTTGGGGAAGTGCTTGAGGCCAATCTCACGGACGCTCGACTGAAGCTCCGCCAGGCCATATGACTCCCCAGCCATCTCGATCGTCTTGTCGCCCTCTCTAGCCAGGTTGAACTGCAGCCAGATCCAGTCGTTGATATCCGTGTTGAGCCCCTCGAGGTTGCGGTTGCTAAGCTCGATCCGCCCAATGACCTTGTAACAAGCCATCCGGAAAGGGTCGATCGAGTTCTCGGGTGCATTGCGTGAACGCTGGATGTACTCATTGGTGCATCGGTCGAGAAGTTTCCTGTTAGTGATGCGGCGATCCTCGCTCGCCGCGTAGTTGTTGAGGTACGTCGCAAACGTCCGGTCGATGCCTCGAAACTGGTTGGTGTTGTCGTTGACATACTTGGCAGCCTCGCTGACATGCCCGGAGCGGAGCAGATAAAAGACAATGGCCCAGACGAACTCTCCCTGGACTTGCTGGAGTTCGGTGTTATCGGGCACCAGGTCCTTGCGCGCGGATCGTAGACGGATGTATGCCTTGATCTTGCTCACAATGTCGGGCAGTCCGCCGAGCTTTGCCTCGTGCGGGTGCTTGGCGATGAGAGACTCAACCTCGCGGAGGAATTGCTTCTCGAGGAATGAGTTAGCCCCGCTGAGGATGCGCTTGCGCATCTCGACAGACTTGAGCGAGTTGGGGTTCTCGTCCAGGTACATTTCCGCAAACTCGCGCTCCTTGGCCGTTGCGTTGTTGAGCGTCGTCTCGGCGGTTGGGTTTTCGCCCACGATTTCCATCACAGCCAAGTACGCCTCTACGACATGGGGCGCATGTGGCTCATGCGACTTCTGCTCTGCCGCCGCGAGTTCAGAGAGAATGGGATAGGGTCGTTTCGCCAAACGACAAGCGTTGAGAGCACGAATCTTGTCTGATAGTCGCCCCTGTCTCTCACGGAGAATCCTGTCGTCTAGCGAGACGTGGCCGTCCGAGGGGTCGGAGCCGCGGTCAACGTCAGAAAAGTCGGACTGATGGGCACCAATTCGGCTCGGGGTGCCAATGATCGACCGCTGAAGTGTCGACTTGCCGAGGACACTGCTCCTGCCGGCTCGGGGCGCAGAGCTTTGGGCCTTGCTCCTCCTAGAGCGGCCAAAGCCAGCCTGAGCCTCCCGTCCAGACGTCGCAGTATCCTCCCGAGGCGTGATGCCAAAGTGCTGGTAGATGCGCTTGCGCTGGGCCTCCCACTCCATCGTCACATTGTCCTCGAGGAAGTTGTCAAAGTCGCGGACCGATCGTTCGAGGCCGTCAGCGATCATGCTCAACGTAGTCTTTGTCTGGAGGTTCAAGAGGTAGGTCTCAACATCAAGTTCGCTCAGCGCATACGTCGCACGCTCAACGCAGCCTCCCTGAAGGTCAAGCAAGCCAAGGTCCTTTGCGGCAACTCCAGGGTCAACACCTGAGGCTGCGAGAAGGTAATGGGCCTTGCCGTCCAATGGCTTCTCGCTGGGCTTGGCCTGGAGCTTCCTCAATCGATGGCGCAAGTCCCCGAGACCAAGCTCGAGGCTCGGGAGGTCCTCCATATTGGCTTTGCCGTCGGCTTTCTGGCTTTTCGCGAAGAGGCTGTCGAAGTAGGCGCCAGCGGGTTGCGACTGTGTTTGCGACAGTCCGTTCGGGGCCTGAGTGGTGGAAGCAAAAAGACTGCCTCCCAAGGTGCTCCCCGCCAACATGTTTCCACCGAGTATCGGATTCGCGTTCTGTTGAGGTTGCGGGGCCGGGGCCAGAGAAGCTCCAAAAAGCGATGGCTTTTGTTGTTGTGTCTGCTGCTGGTTGCCGAACAAGCCGCCTCCCGTCGTGGCCAACTGCTGCGGGTTCTGAGCTGGCTGGCCGAAGAGTCCTGTACCCGTGGTCGTGTTTGCCTGCTGTGTCGTTGCCGCCCCGAAAAGGCCACCACCCGTGTTACTTGCCTGGGGCTGATTCTGCTGTTGGTTCTGCTGTGGTTGTTGTTGCCCAAACAGTCCGGTTGTGGCTGGCTTGTTTGCGCCTAGTCCACCAAAAGGAGTCCCGGCCTGTTGGTTCTGTGCCGTCTGCTGTCCAAACAGACCTCCGGTCGACCCTCCCTGTTGGTTCTGGGCGGTTGACTGCCCGAAAAGCCCGCCACCAGCCGTCGTTGTGGTGTTTCCTCCGCCAAATAGCGAGCCCCCCAGGCCACCGCCGGACGTGTTGCCAGCCGTCTGCCCAAAGAGAGACATGGCGCGTGTCGGGGATTCGGACGGGTATCTATGTGTTGGGGGCCGACGGGCGATTTTTAGAGCAGTAAGAGAGCGCACAGGCTTCCTAAAATGACGGTCGAAGGATAATCGTGGGCTTTTTGATTGAAGGGGGACGCGAACGAGCTGGGTTTGCGCGCGGGCTTGTCTAGAATTTTGGAGATGGGACCGCAAGGCTGGGGATGTTTCTAGGTGAGAGCTTGGGCCAATCAGGGTTCGGAGGTGCTGCCAGGCAACGCCAGGGCACGACCCACTTCTTTGTATCTTCAGCTGGCCTTTCACTGGGATACTACATCCATGTAGCACAGAGCAGCGCCTACCTATAAAATCTCCCAAAAGACAGATTTGGGTACATAGGTAGTGTCACGTCACATCCGTTGAACCATCATTCATCTCAAATACTACACATTCAATCATCTTCAAAAGCCCATATAAGGGCTCTATAATTAACATTATATACTAGAATCCGACGCCAACCAACACCCCCAAACCCTTCACTTTACACGTCAGGACCGAGTATGCCTTACCTCAGTCAACTGTCATATCTAGGCCCCGAATTCCTCTCCCCACCTTTCGACAGCCTTGTCCACCTTGTTCCGGTACTCCTGTTGCGTCCTGCACATGTCCAAGAAGACCTCATACTTGGCATCAAGCAGCGCCTTCTCACCCTTGTCGTCGTTGGGCTCGACCAGACGGCCTCGCTTGCTCATACGGTCCATGATGCTCCAGAGGGTCTCAGGCTCGCTTCCATCTTCTCTGCAGTGGCTAGCCGCCTTGGCACCGAGCATGGCCGCGCCGTGCACGACGGCGGCGTTGACATAACGAGGGATGAGAACCGACATGCCGCAAGTGGTGGCCAAGAGACTCATGAGGACCGGGTTCTGACATTGAGAGCCGGACATGAAGATGGATGAGATCTCGTGGCCAGCTTTGTTCATCTGCTCAACAATCTGGCGCGTCTGCATCGCGATGAACTCCATCGTGGCATAGTACCATAGTGCCATGTTGTCGGTGCTCTTGTCGCTGTCGAGGCCGATCATACAACCCTTCATGTTGGGGTCAGCGATAGGGGAGCGATTTCCCCACAGATCACCGTAGAAGAAGTGGTGACGTCCCAGGTATGAGATGGAGGGTGCGTTGTTCTTCTCGGCCAGAAACTCGAGGTGAGCGTTGAGGAAGTCGTATAGGTGCTTGTCCTCGGCTTTGGCGAGGGCACACGTCTCGTTGTAGGCGGGGTGGATGTCGAGCATGTGCCGGAGCAGCTCGCCAGTGGCGGACTGACCACCTTCGGCCATCCAGTACTCGGGCAGGAGAACGTCCCTGTACGGGCCCCAGACTCCAGGCACGAATACAGGCTCCTTGGATAGTGCCAAGTGGCAAGTCGAGGTACCAGCGACAGCTGCCAGACGAGTAAAGGCCTGCGAGAGGTCGTTGTGAGGTACCGCTGCATTGAGCTCATCGTCACCGAGTTCGACCTTGGCGCCCACGGTTCCGATCCAACCTGCATATGCATCGATCACGCCGCTGCCAACGGGGATGCCCATGGGCAAGCCAAGCTGATACGCCGCTTGTCTGCTCAGGGTCCCAACGGGCTCACCGGCGCTGACATACGTTCCGTTCTATAGACCAACACCAAACCGTTAGCCTGGAAATGTTTCTCTGGAAAGTGCAGCTGATTTGGGGGCAAAGAAAAAGGCTCACCACCCCATTGACACCACCCATCTGCTGAAAGTTGTTCTTCGTGAGGTCCCCGAGGCCGATTTCGTGATAAAAGTCCTCTTGCCAGCCCTTGACGCTGCCATCAACGCCAACGGGGACATAGCCCTGCTTACAAACAACACTGCAGAAGCTGCGGGCCTCGTTGCCCGTAGCCAGGTGAGTGAGCGCATCTGCAAGATCATAGAACTTGCATCGTTCAAAGAGCTCCGGAGGCATGTGGTTCTTGAGCCAGAGTACCTTGGGCATCTCCATCTCGATGCTCATCTTGCCGCCAACATACTTGAGTAGCTTGTGCTTAGTATCGTTGATCTTCTCCGTCTCCTCAACAGGCCGGTGATCGAGCCATAGAATGACGTTGCGATCATTGCCATCGTTAGAAAAGTCAGGTCCAGTCACAGGGATAGGTTCATCGGTGTCGTGGGAGAAGACAGCAAGCGAACAGGTGGCGTCGAAACCGATGCCCTTGATCTTGTTTGGATCGACAGCCGACTCACTAACCACACGACGGACGCACTCGCAGATGCACTGCCAGATGTCTGTGGTGGATTGTTCCTAGGATTCTGTTTGAGTGACGAGCACGGATTATCACGTAGAGGGAACGACGTACGTAGTAGCCGATCTCTGGCTGCCAGAGCTTGATGTTTTCCGATGCCAATGCCTTGATATCGCCAGTCTCGTCGATGATACAGGCACGGGCAGAGCCCGTCCCGACATCGACACCAATGTAGTGGTCCTAGACGAGAAGAAGCAGTCAGTCAATGATCCTAAGCATCAATCGTGTTGCTGTGTCGGCAATTGATGGTGGTTTGTGGAGGTCTAAGAGTAGGGCTGATCGCTTACCAAAACTTGAGGAGGCCTGTCCATTGCGAAGAAGCGCTCGTTAGTCAAGTGCTTGAGAGAAAGATTGACTGAAGAAAAGCAAGCGCAGAGATCGATTACAGTGAACAAGATATGTCACGGTGAGAAGAAGTGGAAGAAGATAAGGGAAAGAAGGAGAGGAAGCGGACTCACTCCATGGCTCTAATGGGTTTGTTGTATGTGTACATAACGTCCTGGCCAGGTGAGCGATCAAGGAGTGCAAAAATCCGATCGCTGTTTGTAGAGCCGAAAGCTTAGAAGCTCCCCCGACCGCGTAAGTGATTCCCAATGGGGTACCTATCTGAAGAGGGGTGGAAGGGCTGGTGGATGCCCTGGACAGGGCCGAGAAGGAGGCGTTGAACGGAGGTGTCGCCCCGCGGGAGAAGGTCTCGAATGTGGGAGGAGGGTGTGCACTATTTTGCAGCGGAGTTGAGTTGAAGGGGGGGGGAGGGTGTGCGTCTTCTACCTACCTAGGTAGGTACTAAGGTAGGTGGTTGGATTCAACGAGAGACAGAGGCAGATATGATGGAGATGGAAAGAGAATGAAGATGGAAAAACGAAAGAGACAAGATGAGATGGCAGAAATAATACATCGTTCCCCCTCTCCCATTCCCTTTCCCGTTCCATTTCCAGTGCTGACATCAATACAACTCAGATCGACCTGAAAGCTCAGGGAGCTTGCACTACTAGGTGCTTCGTAATCGGATATCGTGGAGAAGGCAGAGCCAAAGCTCCATCATGACAACCTAGGTACCTATGCCTATTGCCATCAATGCAGGTGGTCATGGACTTTGCGTCCCTGTGAAGCAGCTTGTGACCCCCACCATGCCCACCAGATTTTACTGGGGGGCACTTTTTTTTTGCGGGGCAATTGACTCTAGGCACGGGGCCACGGGGTCTGATGGAAGGAACAAGGGGAAACCCGACAGGGGAAGGAACAGGCTAAATCGAGGGGCAAAACAGCCAGATGGGCGTGCCGTTAAACTACCTACCCAGAAGCTCGAGAAGCTTGGGTTGAGTGTTCTCGACGACTCAACTAATAAGTAAGGCTAATAGGCAGCTAAAATATGCAGAGCGGCATATTCTTCCCGCATTGACCTCCCTACATGTAGTACATGCTTAGGTACAAAGTAGAATGCTTCATCATCCATCCCTTCCCGTCCCTTCCAGACTGCATGCACTACCCACAAACAGAAGCTTCTCTCGGGGGGCTCCTGCCGCCATGGCACTTGTGGATGATCCAAGTGGGGCTAGAAAATTCAACAGCTCACGTCTCCCGTCTTCATCCCCCTCTCTTCGCCCTCTTCGCCCTCTTCATCCTCTTCGCTTTATCTCCATCTCCACCCAAGACGCGAAGGCGGCGACGCCGTTCTTTCGAAAATCCTGCTGCCTGGGGGCGGATCATAGCGCGGAGCCGAAGCCACTTGACCCCGTCCATCAGTCCATCATAACCCAATAGAGCTAGTATTCAACTTCATGATCTGTTGGAAGCATCCATGAAGACCCATCAGGGAGGAAGAGGAGGACGGTATCGGACTTCAGATGATCTTTCTGAATGTCAATCTCTTTCCTCAGTTCTTTCGACGATCCCTAATTCCCTGATTATCTCATCTTGACCATCAGATAAGCCTGATGATGGAGCAGACAAGTACCTAAGTACACGAAACAGGAAACGACATGAGCTCCAGCCCGTCAAGTATCACTCACAAATTTTGACTGCACAACTTTGTTCAACACCAAATCTCAGCCTCGAGAGAAGCCTTCTTCTTCTTTCACCCACATGACTCACAGCTCACCATGATCAGCCACCACACACCTACAACAAGCATTTCCTTTCTCCACCTCGATGAGCTCCAACACTCACCGCTGCGGCTTCGCTCACCTCCGTCTTGTGTTGGTTGAGTTTGACCGTTGAGCGAAAGACGTAATTATAGGTAGTGTATGTACGAGTCTAATTTGTAGCTTCTGCCCGATTGGAGGTTGTCCCTCAATTCAACGTTCACGATATACTCCAACCGGTGCTGGCACATATCGCCCACCTACACGTGTAGGAAAACATACAATATTGTATTGGAAACTCTTCAGCGCTTGACCATTGGCCAATTCAAGAACGAGGGGGAAAGACCCAAGCTTGAGTGGACTCGTTTACGTGTTGGGCAGCTGCTAGGATCACCTATTTTTAGATGGCAAAATTTTCCACTTCTGCTGAGCACTTGTCTGTCTACCTTAGGTATGCGGCAATGTCAAGGAGGCTCATACCCACCCTAGAGGGGCTAGACATGGTGTATCAGCAGAATTTGTCTATGTGTCAAACACCTATTCCAAACCTACAGGTGACGGGAGCTCCTAATACTCTCTGCAATCACTGCTTCGATCTAGGGACATGCCAATCGCGCCTGGCACAAATGTTGTTCTTAGCATTTCGCAGCCCTTTAGGTTCCTCGGTGTCCCGATGTTTGATGGGATTTCTAACGAAGTTGTAGTCTTCAACTTCACACAGTTGAGTCTGGCAGACTATAGCAGAATCTAGACTGATCTCCGACTCCCTAGCCGCTCCAGAGGCGCTGCCGTTTACTGGTGGCGGATAACTATAAGAGGGAATGAAATCGGCCAGACTTTAGTTTAACCACAACTCTTACTGTATCTGGCATGCCTTACATACCTAGCTAACTAAAAGCAGTGCTTATATCCGGTCTGGTTGATGATTATTACCAGGTCATGCACGACAGACTCGACTCTTGAGTCCCATCTCCCACATTGTCGAAGCAAACAGACAGTTCCTAGGGCGGATCAAGACAGGTTCTCACAGAAAAAGAACAAAAAAAGAAAAAAAAAAAACCAAGGGGCGAAATTTGAGTACCTTCGGACGAATGGCAGGGGAATGTATACGTAATATCATCATGTGTCGGCCCAATTGGGTAGCCCTAGTACCTAGGTAAATCGATCCTATGTCGGGGCCGTTTATGTACGCAACAACACCATTGACCTCGTATGTTGAGTTGGGATTCCTGACCATCCAGGAACGATACTACCTGGGAGAGTCTGCAAGCCATCACGATACCGAGGTTAAGCCCAATGGGTTGTCCGACATTGGATGCACTTCCCTGTACAAAAGTTACGACTTCAACCCACCCAGATTCAAGTGTATTGCCAAGAGATGAACATTGTCCTGACAGGGGTGAAGCTGCAGCGGTATGATTCAATGCTCCTCTCATCACTACACCAGCAGTTCTCAATTGGATAGCCCACCACGCACAACAGCATCAGGTTAGGACATCAGGCCAGGACCGCATTTGCTAGTTTTGCGACGAGGCTTTCGTGTCAGGACGACATCATTTTTTAACATGTTGCAAGAATGAAGTGGATGGAATATGGACATTCACATGTCAGCTCTGCTCTGTTGAGTTCATCCATCCGTGCCCTATTCAATGCGTTGAATGGTAACGCTCTACAAAATTCGAGCACGCGACCCATTGGCATCTCCCTATATGCTACTGAAACGCTGTTTTCATACCTAAATCCCCCTGAGAAGCGGCAATTGACTCGAATGGGAATTATATACGAGGCAGTGGATGGTGGAAAGCAGTCAGCTACATGTGATAATACCACTTTGTACCTATTATAGGTTAGTAGGTACCTGGTAGTCATTGCTTGGACCACCTTACATCGTAACTTGGAGACAGCTTCACGCCTGTTGCCATCAACATTGCCCAGCCCGTCTCCCATTCACAACGTCGAGCATCATACTAATTTCCCATGAAGCCAGATATCCCGGCCTGCATGAAGGACCCTGCTCTTGTGAATATCACGTCCCGCCAAGAGGTTCTGTCCACCTCGGACAAGAGGTTCTCTGTACTCTCGTGACTCCTTGTACATCGGCGTATTCGGTAGTGCCGGTACTACGCCGGAAGATTGCGGGGCGCAAATTCTTAACGAGTAGTCAGTGCAAAGCACAGAATGGAACACTGTGCCTTGAGATGCTCAGACGCTGCGATGGGGTGCGCTTGTGTTCTGAGACAGAATTACTGCACTGTCTCGGGGATAGCGAGCTTGGTGTGTCATTGTACTACCATGTACAGACCCTTCTTCTTGACTCATCATGCTCCGCCATCGGAACCACGGCAATTGGTTCTTTATTTACCCCTCCCCCCGCCCTCCCCAGACTCCACCAGATTTTGTGCGTGTGCCAGATCGATTTGCAACTTCCAAGCCTCACACAATTTTTTCCCCCTTCCAAACTATCACTATTACTACCTCTACCATCGTCGATCTAAACCTCGAACGCTACGAATAACGCCGTCCGAAGATACCCAGAAGCACCGCCATCATGTGTGGCGATAGAACAACAGTCAATGGCACCTCGGGTGCTGCCCCCAAGCAGTCCTCCCCCATCCGCAAGCCCTACGAGTCCGTCGGCGACTTCCTCTCCAACACCAACAACTTCAAAATTGTAACGCCAATGGACGAGATATCATGGTCAATGGATTCAGTTCTAACGTAGATCCAGATCGAGAGCACCCTGCGAGAGGGCGAGCAATTTGCCAACGCCTTCTTCGACACTGGTAAAGCTTTCCATTCATCGAACTGTTGCGTCATTCTGTACATTTGCTAAGCGCCTTATCACACAGAGACCAAGATCAAGATGTACGATCCATCCCAAAGGACTCGCCATCTATGTATGCCACTCATCCTCTAACTGTGTGTCTATAGCGCAACCGCCCTGTCCGACTTTGGCGTCGAATACATCGAATTGACCAGCCCTGTCGCTTCGCAGGTATGCAATGCATGACAGACTGTCATGGGAGAGGAAGAAAAAAAAAAAGGAAAAAAGTGGACACTAATCGTTTGCTAGCAATCGCGAGATGACTGCGAGGCCATCTGCAAGCTTGGTCTCAAGTCCAAGATCCTGACCCGTACGACTGCCTTTTCTGTCCAAGCTTTTATCCACTTTTTGCTCTTTTTGCTAACCATGTCTAGACGTTCGCTGCACGATGGATGTACGTTGCGCGCATTGAAAACCCGAATCCTAAAAGCCATGTCACCTAATCAGTCAAACAGGATGCCCGAATTGCTTGCGACACTGGTGGTAAGTTGAACCTGGTTTAACTCTGTTTTCTTCTATCTTGATTACCCATGGTAACACTTTTTTCTAGTTGATGGAGTTGATCTTGTCATTGGAACATCGAGCCTGCTGAGGGAACACTCTCACGGCAAGGACATGTTGACGATTGAGAAGGCTGCTATTGAGGTTATCAACTACGTCAAGAGGTAGGTATCAAGTGTTCGCATTGCTGTTTTCTTCCGCTTACAATTGTAGCCGAGGAGTCGAGGTCCGCTTCTCATCAGAGGACAGCTTCAGAGTAAGTCAGAAACGCATCCTCTCGCCATCCAACACTATGCGCGGCGAAGGGACTAGAACTAACAAGACCATCTGAATAGTCCGACCTTGTCGATCTCCTCCAGCTGTACCGCGCCGTTGACGTAAGTCTTCCCATCGCCGAAAGAAAAAAAAACAGACCAGACTAACAATGGATTCAGCGTGCCGGTGTGAACCGTGTTGGTGAGTTTCGAATAATAATCGAGATCACGCCGCGCCTGTTGCTCACATAGCCAAGGTGTTGCCGATACCGTCGGATGTGCTACCCCCCGTCAAGTCTACGATCTTGTCCGCACGCTTCGCGGTGTCGTTTCATGCGACATCGAGGTGCACATGCACAACGACACAGGATGTAAGTTGATCTCTCTAACTAGATTTCCCTTTGGATCTCTGGTCCTCTGATGATCTTGTCAACTATCGCAATATGGAAATTTGTGGCCTCTACTAACTAGAACAGGTGCCATTGCAAACAGCCATGCTGCCCTCGAGGCTGGCGCGACGCGTAAGTTTTCTGCTCTTTACTCTGGAGTATAGTGCGCGGCTTTTCTCACACATCTCACACAGACGTCGACACCAGCGTGCTTGGTATTGTAAGTTCGAATCGCTGCGAATTCTAGAGATGAGCCATTGCTAAGACACACGACAGGGTGAGAGAAACGGTATCGCCTCCCTCGGCGGATTCGCCGCTCGCATGATCGTCGGAAGCCGCGACTACGTGACGAGCCGGTATAAGCTCCACAAGATCAAGGAGATTGAGGATATGGTGGCGGATGCGGTGCAAATCGTGAGTGAATATCTTGCGAAACCTAACATGGACTGTACTGTGGCTGTTATCAGCTTGGGGCAATTCTGGCCTTTGACTGGGCAGAGGCACGACACAGCGCAGTGCCAGGTGGCCTGCAGCTGAGTGAGATTTGCTCCGCAATCCTGCAGAGGTTCCTCAGCGAGGCAGACGCTGCGAGTTGTATTGCCCCCAAGTTGGTTTCAGCGATAGCCACAGCTCATGGATGGGGATGCATGACAATCTGATAGGCGCTTTGGACATCTCCTAGTGCTGTCGAGGAAGAGGAAAAAGCTAACATGGTTTTAGAACATCCCGTTCAACAACCCCATCACTGGTATGTTCTTTCTTTTCTTATCTGATCTTCCAAATATATGCTAACACTCGCGCCTATAGGTTTCGTAAGCACGCCATGTCGAACTCTTTAGAAAAGTAGACAATATGCTAACTCTAGGTCCCTGTAGTGCGCATTCACTCACAAGGTATGTTTTCATATCACATCTAATATTATGAAAGGACATATGGCTAACTCGTTCCAGGCTGGAATCCACGCCAAGGCCATCTTGGCCAACCCCTCGACGTGAGTGGTGATCTACTGCAGGTCAAGTCTCGTCAAGCTAACCTTTCCAAAGCTACGAAATCCTAAGACCAGAGGATTACGGTCTCAGCCGATGTAAGTAAACTCTTTCCGAGAAGTCAAGCATCACACTAACTTGAAGCAGATGTTCAGTAAGTTCCCACCCAATTCAAAGACGATTGCGTCTGCAGCAGCATTGGCGAAATTCCTATCGGCTGTTCTTTGGTTCATCATCGACGTCGATAATCTTACTTCTCTGTCATTTCGACGTGGTGAAACCAGTCGATCTAACTCCTCGATGCTCACACCCTCCCTCTCCTGTCGGTCATTGCTAACCACCCCCATAGCTTCGCTAGTCGGTTGACCGGCTGGAACGCCATCAAGAGCCGAGTCGAGCAGCTTGGTCTATCCATGAGTGACGCCCAGGTCAAGGAAGTGTACGTATCCATCTCAATGCCCCCCTTTTTTCACTTGATGATACTGACCGACGCCACGCAACAGCACCGCCAAGATCAAGCAGATGGCAGACATTCGCCCTCTCGCTATCGACGATACCGACTCCATCATCCGCTCGTTCCACCTCGAGCTCCAACAGCAATAAGGCCCATTGGAAAGGGCTTGATCTCTGTTCATTCAAAAGTATACATGCCACGGGGCATGTAAAAAAAGTGTTTTTGTTATTTTTTGTTTCCCCCATTTCTTTTTCTATTTGAAAAGAACAAGTAGCTGTGTTGGGTTGAAGAAACGATGGTAAATGGAGTTGTTCCTTTCTCAGGACTTTTAGGATCAGAGAAGCGCACTAGTTTGTTATACACATTGGCGCAGCAGACCATGGATAAGCCTCCGGTTAGCCAATCACTGGCCATTGCAAAGTCTCACCAGAGTAAACAGCTTTAGCTGGCGTTGAACTATCATGTCTCTCTCACCTAAGCGACCTTTGCGTAAGTCCAGTGGGACACACCTTTCACCAACCTCCCCCTGGGCTAGACCTGTCCTCAGATGTGCGACACCGATCTGCGAATGTGCCGAACCCCGGATCCCACAACTGGTCTTTGAACGACGTGTCCTTGTAACCTCAAGGTTCTCATTTCTAGTTCTGCTTTGGTATCGTCTCCTTCGTCCTGCACACTCGCATCTCAACCTTCCCGGTCTTTTTCAGATCAAAAACATCGCGCTGGCTTCCCATACACCTCGCTCACGCGTTAATTACTCTCAGCCTGGTCCTCCACCTAATTGCGTTTCACTGCTAGATAACTAAAACGAAATGGCATAACTTCATAGACCGTCGTTACTCATTATCAGGGTGTTCCTGTCCCTCGACAAGGATTACCACCGTCAAGGTCGCTGCATATGCTTCTCGGATGGCACAGGCCATACTGCACGGATTCGTCAGCAACGAGTCGCAAAGGGACACGAGAAAAGGGGGGGGGGGCTGGATATCAGACTTACCATGTCTTCCGAATATCGGCCACGACCGCACTCAGGCCCCAATGCGCACACCAAGCCCTTGCGAGGACTTCGTTGTCACGGATTCCAAAGGCCTCTACCACGAGAACTCTTTCACTGTCGTCCTCATCCTCGAGCTCGTTATCAAACACCTGCGGCTGGCTTTGCCCATGACTGAAGCTGTGGCTGAACATATCACGATATGGCCCCCGCATCATGCCTGGCCCTGGGCTTGACCGCACGCTGGTAGCCGCTGGCCCTCCATACAGACCGCCCCAGTCTCGTACGCCGACGATGGAGTCGACGCGAATCGCTGTGTACACATAGTCGAAGAAGAGCGGGTGTGGGCCGCGAGAACATGGCCACGCTGATAGAAAGGAGACGTCGTACATGAGCCGCAGCGGCCACGACATGCCGTCAATGGCGAACTGCAGCGTCGCGTCAAATAGCCGTGGCCCACCGGCGGCTGGCGCCGAGAGTTCCTCGGGAAGGTCTGCAGTCTTGAGACATAGTTGCTCTATCCGCACCGTATCGACAGCATCCTCAGGACCGCCTGCGGGGAGGGCGAGATGATAGTCGTTGACGGGATAGGAGTTATCGTCTGGGCCCAGCGGATTAGACCGTTCCCCCATCGACTCTACATCCGCCAGGCTTAACCGCTGCTTCGGTCGACGCGTACGGATGCGAGCAATCTGGGAACCACCAAGATCTGTCGTTGGGCGCGCCGGCCCAACCCACCCGGCAGCACCCTGACAAGTGGGTGCCAGTACCTTGCCGACGATGCAGTTGGCGGTCCAATAGGTGTGACTGTTGCCGTACTGGAATCCGCAGTGGGGATGGATGTGTGAGAGAAGGGCTAGATTGTCGGTTGCGCTGTCTGGGTCAAGGTCGAGGAGGGTGTTCATGATGAGAAAGGGGAATGTTGGCTATTTCTCGTTTGTCAGCATCGCTGTTTGCTTCACACAGGAAGCGAAGGGTTGCCCCAGCTGTTGCAACTTACACCCGGAAAAATGAGGCAGCTGAAAAAAGCAAACGAGTCGGAGCTCACTTCATCGAGTGCTTGCTTCGAGTCCTTCTGATTCATGTTGTCGAGGGTCGCGTCGAGGTTGGGCCACCTCATGATCTGGGCGAAGCGCTTCAGCATATTGATCTGTCGCTTCTGCCATCTATATCGAAGGAGGACTATATCACTGGTTAGAATACACGGCATTGCAGTCAATGGTTCCGACGGAGGCACTGATATCCCACAGAATAAGGTACCGAGGCCGGACAGCTACTCACAGTCATCAGGTGTTTTGCCAACGTCTTCCACACGCACGAACTTCTGCCACCGGCGGGCCAGGGCCATGTTCCACTGGATTGTTGGTGGAATCGTGGAGAATAACTCTTTCTTGGCCCAGTCGCTGTGTTGGCGCGAGCGTATGCGCAGGTCGAGCTCGAGGCTCAACAGCAATTGATGGAAGAACTTGTGAAACTGGCGACGATTGGCCTCGCTCTTGTCAAAGATGAAGCGGGTGGCGACCTGGTTTCGTGGGTCGGTAAAGTCGATCCAATCTGGACGGGACAGAACGAGAATGAGATCCGTGATTTGCTTGTCAAGAGTGCGATGGGGACACCTTCTCCTGTCGGGATCTTTCAAGATGCGCTTATATAGGATGCGGTAGAGTCGATCCTCATTATCATCTTCAATACCGTCCCGCAGCTCAGACAGACGTTCGAGGATGGCCTCGAGGTCCATGGACCGGGGAAGGACGCCCGAATCACGGAGAGCAATTGGCGGGGGAACGACGCTGGACATGGAAGCCCACTGGTTGAGGGTGATGGTGCCGGGTAGGCAGCCGAAGAAGAAGGCGTAACTGGGCTGTTCCAGAGTCTCCCATGGATAGGTGGCGGGGCCGTGACCAAGTTTCCGCATAGTCATGAGCTGTGTCATGAAGTCGTGTGAGTTGGCGACGTCCATGTCGTCGGAGGATTTGCCATCGGGGCGATTCCCGCTGGAGGTGGTGTAGAGGTTGTAGTAGCTTTCGGGGGCGTGAGGTATGCTGTGCTTGTGGCCTGTATGTGAGGGTGCGCCGCGAGCGACGAGTTGGAGGGCGTTCTGAGGAGGAAGCTCGTCATGGAGGGATACGCCCTCGGGGGGCCATGATGCTTCCTGATAACGGGATTGGGATAGATTGTCAGTGGTGTCCTTCTTTCCCGGGTCGATGGCTCCGATTTCTTTCGGGTCGGGCTCATGACGACGCGGCCGGCGGCGCGAATGGCGAACGTCGTCTGTGGTACGGCGCCTCCGAAGGCTGTTCTCTGGCTCGGGTTCGGGTTCAGACTCGGGTTCTGGCTCGGGAGAACGTATCGAGGCAGGCTCGAAGCCGCGGCTAGAGGGTCTGAGGAAAGCGTCGCCATTGCTGACGCGGCGCGGTTGGTCTTCCTTGGGCTAGAGTAGATGAGCCGGGACGAGGTCAGCAGAGGGTTAAGCGGAGAGTGAGCCGGGTTCGCGTTGAAGCTCGAGGACTGTGACGGAATCTGCAGCTGAAGCTGGAACTGGGACAGCAGCTCTCGAAGGTGATCAAACCTCGACAGATTCCCACAGGACCGGACCAGAGACAACATTTACGCACCGTTGGTTTGGCTGACCACCTGTTGGCAGAGCTAGCCCGACGGATCAGACCCCAAAGACCCTTTTCCTTATTTCTGCCGCGATCCGTCATGATGTCATTAGCGACGGCGACGGCGATGACACGAGCGCGACGAGCAACGTTGGCGAATTAGCCAGTGGACGACCCAGGGCGCATAGAAACGCGGGCGTGCGAGAAGAAACCAGCAGAGAGGAACGGGGTAGCTTGGATCGAGGCTCAGGGTCGCGAAGGGAAAGCCACCCGCCCGATGGCGCGCGACGGTTGGGCTTGAATGCCCAGAAGAGGATGAGATGGCGGTTGATCCCTAGGTAGGTACGTAGCTCGAGGTGGTGAACGAGGTGGCTAACGAGGACCGTTGCACATGATTTCCCCTCCCTTCTATTTCTGTTTGTAGGTAGTTCCTCGACGCGCGAGATGGTGGACCGTATCCTAGGAAGTCTTGATGATAAAAAAAAAAGATGACGAGGCTGAAGAGGGAACTGAAAGTATGAGAGTAAAAAAGGGAATCTCGTCCGCCTCAGGTCAATTTGGTTGGACGCGACCTTTCGCCCCGACCACCGGGTTTTCCCTTGTCTCGTTTCGTCCCGCGATTGTGGCGCAACTGCAGGTTGATAACTCGTCTATTATTATTTTTTTCCGGGCTGGTGAAGCTGCCCAAGCTCCCTTGAATGGAAGTGTCGAGCAGGGATTGATTACGGGAATGGGGTACAAGGTAGTGATGCTGACGAAGAACCCCCCCCCCC
>JABFFI010001161.1:0-18088 GCA_013623725.1 Fusarium robinianum
CCCCTCATCCTCCTCCAACGTAATTCTTTCCACGCCCAAACTCCAAAATGATCCTAAAAACCGAGCACTTCCTTCCCCCCTCGCCCTTATCCTTTCTGGCCCCCCTGGTTTTTCGCCTTGTGTGCTTTCTTTCTTTACGGGTTACTGAAAGACTGATATATACAGGTTGTAACAGCTGGGCTGGTTGTCTTCTTCAGCCCGTTTTCGCGCGCCATCGATTCTTCGTGTGCGTGCGCTCATGACCCTTTCCTCGTTGGTATCGTACAGTTGTGTCCGGATGGCCGGGGAACTCTGTTTTTTCTTCCAAGTTCTGACTTCTTATTTCTCGACAACGTCGACTGAAACCATCTCAGCGCCGGATGTAAAGTGGTGCAGGGGTGAGGCTCGACGGCGGTTCCGGAGGCTCGCTGACACTCCGCTGCCTCTCTGTCCTATCGTCCCCCGAGCTACCCTCTCCGCCGCCGCTGTCATCCCCACTGCCATCCTGCTGGTCCTCATCGCTGCTGTCACTATCGTCGTCCTCCTCCTCGTCAAACACAATCTGCCTCATGACGTTCTTGTCAAAGAGGTCAATCACCATCCTCCGCACCCCAAGCCGGTAGTGGTTCCATTCCATCGCACTCATCACCTCTGTGAAGAACTCTTTGCTTCGGAATGCACTCGGCTTGCGCCGCCTCAGCTTCTGCAGGTCCGTGATGGCCTTCTTGTAAAGAACCATATTCCCCAAGTCGACAATCAGGTCGAGTACCCTCTGCGTCACGTCTTCCTCGCTGAGGAGAGGTGGCAGCTCCGAGGGTTCCAGTGGAGGACGCGCAGGGCGAGGCGGCGGGGGATTGACGGCAGTGCGTTGACTACACGGGATGTGGATCGTCGCGATGGGCTTCAGCTTCCATGGCTTCAGAGAAAGCAACTTGGAAATATTATTCGGAAGGCAGAACCCCAGCGAAGTGCCCATAGGAGTTGTGTTCGCATCCCATCCGTGTTCGGATAGGATCTCGAGGCCATGTGTAGACCGCGAAATCAGCCCCAGAACAAAGAATGCCGTACCGCGCAGGCTCATCACCTCGTGACGCTCGGCAATCTCGACGATCCGCTCAACTACGTCGCTGGTCTCGAGGAAAGGAGCTCCGAGTTCCATGGACCCGACGTTGCCCACAGCCCAGAGACAGCCTTTGACCTTGGTCATGATTTCCGGGTCGCCCGTCTCCATCCCATGGTCCCGGATCGTTGCCACAAACTCCTCAAAGTGTCCCTTATCACTGAGGAGTCGACAGCCCTCCTGGGTGCGTGTCAATTCCCGGTAGAAGTGTGGTGGTACATGGTTGTCGTGGAAATCTCCATCAATCTCTCCGTCATCAAACAGGCTCATCCTGTGATTCGGCTCGTCGGGGTCTGTCATGAAGGCCTTGGCCAAGCTTGCTTCAATGAGCCTCACATACGTGTCGTTGCGACCTAGGAACCAATCGTCCATCTCGTTGCTGATATAATCGAGCCCGTCCAAGTAATGGTATCCAATCGAGGTCGACAAGAACCGTAGCAACAATGGCGCGCCAATCTCGCCGAGATGGTCCAGAGCCGGCCTGCATTCGACAATGTACTCCAAATACGTCTTTCGGTTGCATGCCTTTTCCAAAATCTTGACAGCCGTCGCGCAGACCTCGATCTCTGGATCGTATAGTTGCGTGACGAGGAGCTGGATGGCCCACTTCGAATCCCCTACTCCGCCTTGTCCGTTCGCCGAGGGCACTGGGCGGATGGCATACTTGCGCAGGGCGTTGGTCGCATGAATGCGGATCTCCTTTGTACCTGCGGTAAGGGCTTTAGAGACGAGGACGCGAGGGTGACCCTGAACGCTATAGTCAAAGTTCGATAGAAGCAACTTGATGAGATCAGGCCGCTGCTTTAAGTCAATGATGTGGTACATCATGTTGAACATCCTCCACCTTTCCAGAAGCTGGAGTCCCTTGGGGTGGCCGCTGAGCACACCAAGCATGGCGAAATACCCTGCGGAGAGAGTGTCGGTGATTCGGTCCTTCGAAAACATGGGGAACTGGGCGGTGAGTCCGCTGGTCTAGATATATGTCAGTATTGGCTCCAAGTCAGTTGCGGCTGGGGCCTTACCGGATCGCATTGTGCAAGGCATTCCGCTATTTGCCTGAGCAGCTTGCTGTCCGCCAGGAACTTGACGCCTTCTGGCGACTGAAGCAACGCGTGTATCAGCGCACAGCCCGCCTTCACGTATTTCTGAGTACCTCGCGTATTCTTGACGTCTGCAAACTTGTACTTGAATGGCCGGTAGAAGCTGATGATTCTCTTCATGAACTTGGACGCCTTGACGGCCTCTTCGAGCCGCTTGCCACTCTGCAACGGTCCGTCAAAGATTCTGACGATGTTTTCCCAGTTCCATTTGGCATAGTTGGAACTATTGAGGACGTTGCTTTCAATGAGCAACTGTCGGAATGTAGCATCATCAAAGACTAGCCCTGAAGGATTCGTCTTGGGTCCGTCTTCTAGTGTCGTCAAATCGGCCATACTATTGCTCGATGGTAAAGCTCCGGACACGGTGCCTGAAGGGGCACTTCTGTACAACGTCCGACTAACGCTGCTGATTTGGTACACAATCCCCGATGATATAAAGTGATCCTCGTGCTCGAGCTTGGCGGCTGAGGAGAAGAGTTCGGGGAGCAGATGGAGCTCGGCGCTCCATGAAGGCGGTAGGATGCGACTGGATAGTTTCAGAATTTCGCCGATCAACAGAGTCGTCTTGCGCTGAATGCTCGGGTTTTCATCGTCCTTGGCGATTCTCAAGAGTGTTGGAAGCAAGCCAGCCCTGATAAACATAGCAAGCAACAAGGCCGTGTAGTGTTCGACAAAGTTTTGCTCGCCGCTGTCCTCGTCGGCGTAAAACTGCTGCCCCCTTTCCTTACTATTTGGTGACTTCAAGTTGGCCACTCTTCCATACGTCGTCAGTCTGCGGCCGGCTAAAAACGACGTAGCCCAAGCTGGAGGTTTGATCCGGAGCAAAGAAAAGACGAGATCTAGGACCGTCTCTCGAATCGTGGTGCTGGGCAGTAACATGCTGGTTATGATGGACCGGATGGCCCTCAGGTCGTACATGCACAGCGCCATAAGACCCGGCCATGACTTGAGCGCCGTGGCGATCGCCTTGGAGTTCTGCTTGAGTAAGGCGTCGTTCGTGAGGAGCTGGTCGGTAAAGACGGTAAAGAGAACCTCGAGTCCGTACCCAGGCTGAAGGTACTTTCGCTTCTTAGGCGAATCGAGGAGATAGAGAAATGCCGACGTCAGACTTTCAGGGGCTTTGTAGATGCCCTCAGACAGGGCCTCGGACAACGCGCCCATACCTCCCGATGCCACCAGTAGCGCCGGGTCGCGCACCAAGATCTCGGCCAGCGTCTCGATGCAGATGGGCCTGAGGCGATCAACGTCCTGCTCAGAAGCTTGGGTGTTCGCCCTTCGATCCTCTCCATGCTCTGCTACAGCAACGATGGTCCTCACGATCGCGCGGGAGATTTCCTTAACACCGCCCTTAACGTCGAGGAATGCGCGCACGAACTTGAGGGCCTGCTCGCGTTCGACATCTGCTTTTCGATAGTTGTTTAATGATCTGGCGCAATTAGCATACGCGAGCAACCGCCTTATGTCACGAGTCCCCTTACCGGATGACGAGGTAGTCTGTGTTTAGGCTCCTGATCTTCTTCAAAGATGCCACATCTGATATGGCATATCTGATCATCCTATACCCTGCCGCCACGACCTCTCGACTCTCGCTCAAAAGCATGACCTGCATTCGAAGTCCGAAAACCGACCATACAAGGTCATATTTGAGAGTCGGATATCGCTTGAACAATTCCACCAGCTGGTTCACCCGTGACACGTAATATTCTGGCATCATGCCTTCAACCTCGAGTGCTTGCAACAGCTCTGCTAAAGCAAATGTTGGGCTCTCCGTCGTCTCCTCGGCTTCGGACCCCACGACAGATCGCGATACACTCTGCGGTGATCGTAGCTCATTGGGCTCAAACGCATTGTTTTGGGTTCGGTTTCTCGTCGGTGTGGTAGGAGGTGCTTGACGCGTCCGTTGAGTTTCTGAGATTCTCTGTCGCAGCTCCTTGATTCGCAAGTTGCTGGCGTTGAGCTCTGCCTCAACCTTTTGACGTTGCTCTTTGGTCTGCTTCGCCTTCTTAGAGTTCAGCGCCTCGAGCATGTTTTCACTCCCCTCCTTAATCTTCATCTCCCGGTTGAGACGTTCCTTCAACGTGGCCAGCGCTTGTTCTGCGACCGAGTCTGCATCGTCCTCCTCGACCTTGTCCATGAAGCTACTGGGATATATGGACTGCCCATCAGCCCTACTCCCAGCCCGGCTGCGCAGCTCGGAGCTGAAGCTACCAGGCGCCGCGCCTGGGTTCAAGCTGTTGCCGCGGTTCGCAAAGGATACGGCAGAAGCCGAGAGGTTACGCGCGTTGGCGCCATTTGGGGGTTGGAGGCCGGGGCCCTCTCGGTCGAAACTGGTGCGACCGGACAACTGTTGAGGCAGGTTCTGCTGGGAGTGGCTCGGGGGTGTGAAGCCCTTCTGGGCCGCGGCAGAGGAGCTCAGCATCGCGACAGCGAGCGGCCCACCGGTCAGGACGGGGCCCTGGCGTGAAGGTGGTGCATTCGTCGGCTACTCGGTCAGGCTGGAGAAGGAGGGTGCGGAGGATGCGACTGCTATATGGGCCGGGTCCTGCGTCGGAGGTTGTGAGGGTGATCGACGGTGAGAGATCGGACGTCCGTTCGAGGAGGAGGCTTTGGATATTGCGTCAGCAATGGCGATAGGGATGGAGACGAGGTGAGAAAGCCGGCTGTTCGATGGTCGTTTAGAGAGGCAGGAGAAGCGGTGGGAACGGATATCGATGCGATATTCGGAGTAGAAGGGCTGAAGTTGAAGATCAACAGTTGGAGGGGATGGAGACGGCGGCGCGGCGGTGGTGGTGGGTGGTAGGTCGTGAGTGGTGGTGGAAGCAGCGTGGATGCGGAGGCTCTGCAGCCACGGGCGAGAGAACTTGGAAGCTACCCCAGGATGTATGATGGATCGCAACAACAACAGCAGCAGCGACAATAACAGACGCAAAGAACGACCAGAATGACAAATAGTCAGTCAGTAGAAGCAACAACCCCAGATTTGCCCGCAATAATTGCCAACATTAGAGCGAAACGAAGGAGACTCGAAGGAGCCAGGGTTCAGCGAAAGGAGGGAAGAGATGATTGGAGGATCGAGCTGGAGGACGTTGTTTGTGGATGGAAACGTGAAGTGGAGGATGGGGAACGGGGCGAGGGGTGGCGCTGTAGCTTCAGCGGGTGAGTCGCTGAGGAGCCGCTGGAGGAGCCGCTGGAAGGGGAGATGCTGCAGGGCATCGACGGTGACGGCGAACTGGCAGATTAGTGGCTGGAAGCTGGAGAGCTGGAGACAGCCGCCCCGGTCTCCACTCATGGAATTGTACCTGAGGTTTCGATGAATTCGAGGTGAATGAGAAATCATATTCTATTGGAGGTTGATTTCCAGACATTTCCATAGCTAGGAATGGGGAATAATAAACCCGCTGTTCATAGAGTATTCATAGGTAATGCTGAGGTCCATTTATTGAGCTGTATTTTATTAGGTACCTACCCATCCATGTATGTACATCATGTAATATTCACAGTCCTTGACGGAGGACGGGACGGGAGGAGGCCACCTGCAGTGACGATAATAACGATAAACGATAACAACCAAACTCTCACCTTGACATTGATTCACATACCAACCTAGATAGGTACCTACCTTTGATAAAGTACCAACAACCACAACACCTCAAAGTCACATCAAGACAAGGAACCCCTCCTCTCCCAAGCCCCTCCCCAAGCTCGAGCTGAAATCAAAAGAGAGATAAGACCCCAAGATTCCAATAGATAACTAAACAAAGAGCCACCAAACCCATACCTACGCCGCAATGCGACACCAAACAGACGTAACTACCTAGGTAATTACCCCAAGACTGGCGACCCCCGAAGGCACGCGGTCAAGGGAACCGGCGTCCTCCGGCATCCTCCCGGTAATCTTGCCTACCTAGTTATCCAATTCCCCTCCCGCGTGCCCTTTGCTAATGGCCCCTTGAGCTCCATTCTTTTTTTTTTTCCTTTTCGGCCGCCGGCGCTGGGAAGCTTCGATCGCCGCCGTCCGTCTCCGTCTTTTGTCTTGTCTTGTTGTTTCCCCCCCTCTTGGTTGAGTCCGGAGGAGGGGCAGGGGGGGCTGACGTCGTTGATGGACCGGTTTGGGATGAGGGTTGTGAGGTTATATATTGGAAAGCTTATCTCGCGTCTCTTTGTTTTTCTCTGTCCTTCTGTCTCTCTCGTAGTGTGTGTCCAGCTTGTCTTTACTGTACTGCAGAGTACGTTTCACACGAAGACTGAGAATCAGAATATCTTGCCTTCATAGACAACGTCCTTTGTTTACTTCCTACTTGTCCAACCAACTTGGTGCTCCCCGAAATCCCCCCCTTTTTGCAACACATCCTCACTCTACTCATATATATAAACCAATTCCCCCTTCTCAATCAATTACACCACCATCTTTAAAGGACCTCCCTCCTCATGACTCAGACACTCCCCCTTCGAGAAACTACCTCTCCAGTCATGCCTTACATCTCCGCTGCCCGCTATGGCAAGGACAACGTCCGCGTCTACAAAGTCCACCGCGATGCGGACACCGGCGTCCAGACCGTCACTGAGATGACCGTCTGCTGCCTCCTCGAAGGCGAGATCGAGACCTCCTACACCGAGGCCGACAACAGCGTCGTCGTCGCCACAGACTCCATCAAGAACACCATCTACATCACCGCCAAGGAGAACCCCGTCACGCCCCCGGAGCTGTACGCCTCCATCCTTGGAAACCACTTCATTGAAAAGTACGGCCACATCCACGTCGCCAACATCAAGGTTGTGACGCACCGTTGGACGCGCATTGAGATCGATGGGAAGCCTCATCCTCACAGCTTCCTCAAGGACGGCGACGAGACCCGAAACGTCGAGGTTCGCGTGAGCCGCAGGGAGGGGATCGACGTCAAAAGCTCCATCGTCGGCCTCACCGTCCTCAAGAGCACTGGATCCGCGTTCCACGGCTTCCTGCGTGACGAGTACACCACCCTGCCCGAGACGTGGGACCGCATTCTCTCAACAGAGGTCGACGCCGCCTGGAAGTGGAAGAACTTTGAGGACGTTGCGGCCGTGGAGGCCTTTGTGCCCAAGTTTGACGTGGCGTGGGAGGCGGCTCGGAACATCACGCTCAAGCACTTCGCCGAGGATAACAGCGCGAGTGTCCAAGCAACCATGTACAAGATGTGTGAAAACATTCTCGAGGTCGTTCCCGAGACGGAGACGGTCATCTACTCCCTACCCAACAAGCACTACTTTGAGATTGGTATGTCCGATGAGCGACCCCCCATGATTAAATCTCACTAACCCTTCCTTGCAGATCTCAGCTGGCACAATGGCCTGAAGAATACCGGCAAGGATGCCGAAGTGTATGCTCCCCAATCTGGCCCGAACGGCCTGATCAAGTGCGAAGTGTCCCGCTCGTAGACGTCTCGGCTTCGTTAAGATACCATAGATAGATTTAGGCGTTGGCTGCGTTTTTAGCAATAATGAGATATGAAAGAATCAGAATCAAGAGACTGGATCAACATTAAATATGAGCGAGTCCCGTGACGTATTCATAATCATGATCCCTTTGTACATGTAGCCACGATAGTTGTAGCAGCGACTATGTCTTTGTAAGCTTCCACAGATGAGCCATTGAGGCATCCGAGGCAGATACGCGCACATCGCATTAGCACACAATAGTACCTCCCAACGTGAAAAACAGATGTTGCCAATTGCTTGATGCCAGGTCATGAGAGATGCCCACAATATTGCACAGATAGTACACGACTTCTCCAGTCCATCCACGCTCTTCTATAGCTCACAATCCCCTTCTTCCTCATAGCCTCTTCTTATCGGCCTCCCGAATCTGTTCCACGATTCCCTCCCACCCCTCCTTACCAACCTCTACACCTCCAAACCGGATCAGATTCTGCTTATACGGATGGGCCTCGCCCTCAAACGCCTTGAGCCGCGCCAACCGCTTGTCCCGCAGCCTATTCTTCGGCAACATCCCCCTGACAGCCTTGCGCAGAATCTCGCTCCCACCGTGCTGCTCCATCAGGACATCCATCGTCACAGCCTTGAGGCTACCCGGCCGTGTCGAGTGTCGGTAGTACATCTTCTGCCACTTCTTACGGCCCGTCGTGTGCAGAGCCGCGCAGTTCGTCACCACCACGTAGTCGCCGCAGTCGGTCGAGGGGTCGAAGATCGGCTTGTGCTTGCCCATGAGGAGGACGGCGATGCGGGAGGCGAGGCGGCCGAGGGAGGGGGGAGTCACGCCCGGCTGAGTAGAGAGGGTCGCATGAGGGGCGGAGGCTGATACGCCGTGCCATACTCGGGAGTAGGCGAGGCGGGTCTGTTGAGGCGTGTTAGATGGGATCGAGTTGAAGGTATCTAGGCGGGATTGAGGTGATGTTAACGTACCAGACCGAGAGTTTGAGACATATTGACGGCTGCTGAGGGGCCAATCCCTCGTCACGAACGACACCAATAGGTTTAGGCTAGCAGTAGAGCCTGGTTATGGTAATTGTCGTCGTCGTTGGCGCTGCGGTATCACGAGATCTCCAACCCAAACAGCCTCCAATGCATGAAAGTTTGATGCCAAGACTCAATTGCTGACTAAGACAGTTTCTTGATCACGTGTCAATGACCGAGCTGTCCGAGCTCGGTGTGGGGCCCCGGGTGTCAATCAAGTCAGTGCGAATAAGTCCCGATGGTATCACCGGTTTGTGGGTGGATTTCAAAGCAATACAAATCTCGTTCTACGACCTCCTCCCCGAAAATGCCGCCCAAGATCACACCTCCCCGGGCTCTTGCAGCGGCTTCTCTCCTAGCAATCGCTGGCTACTCGGCATACCGTTATCGATTCTCTCGCACCAATTCTAAGGACACGCCTGCACCAGGTCGGTTTTCTTTCTTTTGAATGGGGCGCTCTCTTACACCGGCAGTATCAACTAACGGGCTCTAAACAGCACCAGACAAGATGACTGTAGACAACTCGTTTGAGGTGCGCCCACATCTCACAGTCCTGAGTCGAGACTGTGAGAAGGGGACGAGGAGACAAGTTCAGACGTGAGAAATCAAGGATACTAATGAAACGCCTCGAAAACAGACCCTCTTCGCCGTGCCGTTGTCATGTGACGGCTGCATCAAGTCGGTTTCAGACTCGTTATACAAACTGGGCGGCATCACCAAGGTTGAGGGCAATCTGGAGGACCAATTGATATCTGTCAAGGGCACGGGCAAGTGCCGATTCCATCTCTCACATGTCACTAGGAACTAACGGAACCAACCTCTTCCAGCCGCTCCTTCGGCCATTGTGGAAGCTATTCAGGAAACTGGCAGAGATGCCATTCTGCGTGGTTCAGGGGTTTCGAACAGTAAGTGCGGGACAGAGATTCTCCCGACTTGTAACGAGACAATCCAAATCGTTAATTGTCACGATTTCATACTTTGGATCATACGCACGGGCGATCGACTAACTCGGACAACTCGCTAGGCGCCGCTGTCAGTATCCTCGAGACGTTTGCGGAGCGTGCGGAAGGTCAGGGTGAAGGCTCGGATCGAGAGGTCAGAGGACTAGCTCGGATGGTCCAGGTGAACTCGGGCCGTACGCTCGTTGACCTCACTGTCCGAGGAGTCAAGCCAGGCACGTATTACGCGTCAATTCGCGAGTACGGAGACTTGAAGGACGGCGCAGCGTCTACTGGACCGGTGTGGGTTGGAGGTGAGGAGAAGCCTCGAGGCTCGCTGGGCGTTGTTGAAGTCGGAAAGGACGGACGAGGATCGGCCTTTGTGGACCACGGATTCCAAATCTGGGAGGTCATCGGACACGCCATGGTCCTAACGCCGCAAGGAGAGGAAGCCGGGCGGTTGCAAAATGACGAAGATACCGTCGTCGGTGTTATTGCGCGTAGTGCGGGCATGTGGGATAACGACAAGACGGTGTGCTCCTGCACAGGCAAGACACTCTGGGAAGAGCGTCAGGATGAAGTCAAAAAGGGGATGCTGTGATGGCCAGTTGCGTTGTGAGCTAGCCGCCGGACCTATCTTTCAGTTGAGCTGGCCAAGGTTCGAGCTCGCGATGCCTGTCAGCTCGTGATAGTATCCGGGCTTGGATAATCAACATTCTGACGTGATGCACTTAGGCATCAGGGCCTCTTCTCCAGTCCATGCCTGTCTCCCCGCAAACTTGAAACTCGGTCTGTGCAAACCAAGACAAGACTGACGGTGCTCGAATGGACGGCAATGTGCTGTCTACACAGCTCCCGCCGAGAGACGTGGTGCGATACACGACCCCTCAGCCAGATCGGACATGGATGGCGGTGTCGATAATGGTTCGATATAGCCCCGCGTCGTGGGCAGTTGTTTTCGTAACTGCCAGCTTTACGCGCTGCTGAGCCGCGGAAAAACAGGTCCTGTTGATAACAACCATGGATGCTTGTGCTGGTGAGGTGCTTCAAATTCAGGACTGCTCATTGTAGCTACTTGGTAAGATTCTCCGAGCGGGTGAGAGAATGGTTGTTCTGCTGATGGAAATGAGGCCATAAAGTCGATGGCATGATGCCATGTACTGTAACTTAAGGGTCTCTCAATGCCGGATGAACGGTGGATCGGGGAAGGACACCGTCGAGATGCGGCTCAAGATCTGCCGGGACGAAGGCGAAACGCCGAAAGGGAGCCACAGAGTCATAGGGCAGTGGGCGAGACGACGGTTCCATGTTGAAGCATGCAGAGAAGGTCGATCCCGCCAGCTAAACCCTTCCTTACTTTCCCCTGTTTTTCTTCTGTAGGGCGTTGCTTTTGATACGCCAGAAGCCTTGGTTTTGGTGATGCCGGACATGCCGATTGGAGACCGGAAGGGTCGGTGCCGTGTGACAGATGACGATGTAGGGAGAAAGATGAGACGAAAGGGAGACACGGTCAGGAGTTGGTTTCGGCAAGAAGGTGTGAGAGGGAGTGTAAAAGAGGAGGGTTATGGGTGGTGGGTGTTAGGCAGACGTCAAAGCTGGAGGCAGAAAAAAATTGTTGGATGCCGTTAAGGGATGGGAAGTTTTGAAGTTGCAGAGTTGAAGTGAGAGAATTGATCGAGAAAGAGCAACCTTGATGGGTGACGGCTCGCGCCTTCCACAAAGCGTGGTTAACAACAAAGGAAGGTACCCAGCCAAGAACAATAGCTTTGTTAGTACCTAGGTAGGCAGGTGCTGCCTAACTGGCTCTTTCCCTAGTATTTGTTTAGACTATTGTCTACGATCTTCTATCAGATTTAATGACTCTTCCGTGAATAGTAAAACCCTCCAATTTCGACATCAATGCCACACCTACTGCTCCTAGTGCATGGTTGTTGAACTCCGTATTAGAACTACGAAGCAGGTACTGAGAACCGTTAGCTCCGGGCCGCAACAGCACTATCACCCCTGTCCGTCTTGGATCTCGGAGCGGCAACTATCCGTCAAGCAAAATGTGCCAGCCATGCCTCCCTTTGACTCGCAACCTTGCAGGGGGTCACTAGTCTTAGTGGTGGAACTCTGGAGCTCGCATCAACCCGAAGGGACTGAAAGACACCTAATATCCGTTCACCTGAATACCAGGCCTGGAAGAGGGTGTGTGTCGACGGGCTCGGTGACGGGAGATCACAAGGCAATGGTTTGAGTGGGCGCATTAGTGCATAATAACAGCGGCTGCCAGAGCAAGGGACAGGCTGGGAGAAGACGATGGGAAGATGAGACAGTTGGTGAAATGGAACATGATGGGAACATTCCATCAACCATCCCGGCCGTTATCATTGCCATCCATAGAAGATGAGAATCGCCTCCCCGTCTTTCCCAGCCGCGAGATTTTTCCACAGACAAATTTTTTCCCTCTCGCTACCGGTTTATCCCTCTCATTCCCTGTCGCCATGGCTCGGTAAGAAGCCAAGACTGGTTGAGGCTCTATTTTTGGTTTGCCTAGACAGATAGTTCCTGTGGTTGTTGGTGATGACAAGATATGACTGATGCGAGCCGCGTAAACGATGCCCTTGAAGGCTTGCTGAAGCTCCACTTTCGCTTCCATCTATCACACGTATACGCACTTTGGTAGTGGTTACTCCGTATTTCCGTTCATTTTGAGGCTTGTTGGTCTTTTTAAGACTCTCACCGTAGCTCCACCAACCTCCCGTCCGCGTGGGATTGTGTCTCCGCAACAAGGTATGGTTCCAGTCAAGGACACCTTTGCGATCCCGTGGTCTTGGTTCGGATGGCCTCGAATGCACAGGTGGGGAGTCCCAAGACTGGCAATTCCATCGAGAAGCTACTCGATTTGCTCCCCTTTAGGCTCATCGAGCGCTCCCGTTTTCTTGGGCCTGCGGGGGCAATCACCTTTATCTGCTCACTTCTTCCCTGTCCACAACCCAGCTCGGCGCTTAAAACCAACCTTGGGAACAGAAGCACCAACGTCATTCGACGCCGATGGGCTGGGAGGCTCAAGGGGACCCAGCGTATCCAATATTTGCCCCCCTTTGTGCATGCATAACCCCAGCAGGATTGATGATGAGCATCTGGCAGCTCAAAGTGGACTTCTCGCAGCACGAGAGCCACCGCCAGTTTCGTCACCCAGATTCGTCGAGGACATGGAATGTGGACATGAGGTTTTGCTGAATACGCGCCCTGGGCAGTCAGGGGTGTCTCACTCGCCACGAGGGCCCCTGGCAACTGTAACCAATGAGAGGAAACCCCTGCATGGCATCTCCGACCTGGAACGCCCGGTGTACCAGGGCACGGTGGTTGAAAGGCGGCCTTCCAGCAAATCCCTCGGGCCCGATGCGAGATAGATCCGGCATGTCGAGAGTTGCTGAGACGAAGGGGAGGGCTGAGACCTTTCGATTCTCAAAGTATATCTGACGAGGCTGCGTGAGGGGATGGTTCGATTTCTGGGGGAGAGAGAGAGAGAGGAGTTGCGGAATGGAAGGATAAACAAGATATCCGTGACCTCACGGACCGTCTACGGAGTATCACATCCAGGGTTCTCCGAGAATTACTAGGGTGACGGGCTAAGATAGACGACGGATAGATGGGATCAAGAAAGCCATGGTTTCTGCGATTATTGACACCATCGCGAGTTCAAGGACTTCCCGTCTTGTCATGGTCCAACCCGGATATCCACATCAGTCAGCATGGCTCTTACAAGCAAGTACATGCTCCTACATCTTTGGGGATGTCGATCAGGGCGGCCGTTGCGCATCAAGCTTGGCCTAAAGCACGCACTTGCAGAACTTGTACATACAGCACGGGGCATTGATTCCAGGGGATGGCACAGATACCAGGTACATACCTACAACACACCCACGCCCGTCAGGCCGGAGGGGGATCACCACTCCGTCTGAGGCACTTCTCCTCCTCCTCCTCCTCCGTCAAGAAAGGGTTTAAAATAGACCCCCTGCGCGCGTCAACCCCTGTGTGATGATGCCCCAGTATCCATCTCTGTTAGCGGCTCGGCTCCCAGGAAGCTTAGCGCCCTCTAGTTGTCAAGCAGCATGTGGTTGGTGATTGATATACCCCCATATTGGGCCAACCCAGCCCTCTGGACCAATTCTCGTCGTCTCTACGCGCTGAGTGAAGCCCTACTGCATCAAGGCTCGTCCCGTCACCAGACCATCGTTGCTTGGCCTTCATTCTTTCTCTCGAGTGCATTCTCTTTAGCTTCGATACGCTTGACGGGGGAATCATTCCATCATCCCACTTACACCGACCCTTTCGTCGTGAAAGCTCGAACCATCACCTGAGGGCAAGGTTTCGCTTCAAGTTTTTCTTCTTCGTGTTGCTGGATATAATACTTGGTGTTTCTCATCGACAGGCCGAGCTGGTTTTCGGAATTATCAAGCATCTCAGACTATTCTTGCTCTTTAGCCTCCAAAGATCGAGTTAGAAACGAGGCTCTGACGCTTCCTTGAGGTTATCTTTTAACGCCATCATCAAAGTCGTTCACCAACAACACGCAACCTGTCCGCCACCTCCATTCCTGCGCATCACAAGCGCTCCACAGACGGAACCAACCAAGCTCTTCGTCACACAAGCCAGGAACTAATAAGTGAGACAAAAAAAGAGAAAGAGAAGGGAGATACATATGCACCAAGAAGCCGGAAATTGCCCATTCTAATCTGTTCCCCCAATAATCGATCACGAGAACAGCCTCAAAGCTCCTCTCCAATTCCCATCCTCTCCATCCTTCCTTCCCGTCCCTCCTAACCCGTCACCGCACAACCGCTCTTCTGAGGAAGGGGCTCCACTGGCCACCGGGTCGCCAAGCCCATCCAGCTCTTTCCAGCAGGCCAATTGCTTGCTTCAGGCGGGGAAAGCACCAACCGTTTCGCTCCGCCGCACGGGCAACACCGCTCCTGCCCACCTAGTGCCGGACGCACCTTACCTTCCACTCCCACACCCCTCAGGGGGGCTACTTGTGCCTTAGCGTCCCTGCCCCGCCAGTCACCACAGGCTTGCCTTCCCTCGCTGCCACCCGCGGCTGCCCGCCATCCAAATAATAAGTCGGGCACGCCCTCATCCATCCCATCGTCGTCGCGACTTCTAAGCGCCCAACTTCTTTTCGTGTCTCCTGTTCCCATACTCTTCCTCGCCGTCTTCCTCTTAACTCCCCGAAAGCCCTCGACGAGCTATCGACGCCACCAGTTATCACTCTATTCTCTCTACTTCTTGTCCAGTTGTGTGGGCTTTCCTTTCCGCAGTAGTGTATCAACTGCACCTGCAGCGACTACCATGTCGTTGAAACAGGTATGATCACAACCCGAACCTCTCGACTCCGACAATCTTCCTCAGTCTGCCCACTAACACGGTTTTCCAACAGGAAATCGAGACCTGGGTCGGGGCCCTGGCTCGTTATGACAACAATGAATTCGACGACTCTCTCGCCGAGTTCGGAAAAATCGGCGATACCAGCAAGATCCTCTTCAACATCGGCGTGATTCATGCTACCCTCGGCGAGCACGAGAAAGCTGTAAGTCGCCCACGAATTACTACCACTGCTTCGACTTCGCCCAGCTGCTCTGTCTCAATACCGCAGTCATTCGTATGCTAACACCTGACTTGAACAGGTCGAGGCCTATCAACGAGCAATCCGACTTGACCAATACCTCGCCGTCGCCTACTTCCAGCAGGGTGTCTCCAACTTCCTCCTCGGCGACTTCGAGGAAGCTCTGGCCAACTTCAACGACACTCTCCTCTACCTGCGAGGCAATGCCATGATCGACTACGCCCAATTGGGCTTGCTCTTCAAGCTCTACGCTTGTGAGGTCCTCTTCAACCGCGGCTTGTGCTACATCTACCTACAACAGACGGAACCCGGAATGCAGGACTTGACCTTCGCTGCCAAGGAGAAGGTGGTGGAGGACCACAATGTCATCGATGAGGCTATCCGTGAACAGGCAGAGGTCCGTTTTGTCCGTTTTACCATTTTCAATCGTGATCTAACAGATTGTAGGGCTATACCGTCTTCTCCATCCCTGTCGGAGTTGTCTACAGACCCAACGAAGCCAAGGTGCGCAACCTCAAGACCAAGGACTACCTTGGCAAGGCCAGGCTTGTCGCCGCCTCGGACCGCTCCAACGCTTTCACTGGCTTCGCTGGCTCCGAAATCAAGAACGTATGTCAACCACTCCCCCCCTCTCCTTAGATCGCTAGCTAACGAGGCCCCAGGCCGGCAAGGTTGAAGCCCAGGACGATCGCCCACTTGACAACATTTCTTTCGCTGCCACAAACCTCGTTAAGCCCGGAATTCAGTCTCGGAGGCAACAGTCAGAACCCCCGACCAGCCGAAATGTATTTCCACCAACGCCCCCGCCGGAGAACGAGCGCCCTGCCCGCGCCGGTTCTGTCCGCAGCCAGAGGCCTCAGTTGGCTAAGCTCAACATCCAACAGGCCGAGCCGAACCGACGTTACGAGAAGGCGCCGTCGCCCCTTGACAACCGCTCCCGGCATCAACGCTCTGCCTCTGCCAACCCTTCAAGGAGAAGTGCCCAGAGGCAACTTGCTCCCCTTCAAATACGACACAAGTACATCAACGAGGATGAGGCTACTCAGCCGGGCGATGTGTATGAGATGTACCAGGGGGGTCGAGTTACGCGCAGCGCGACTGATAACCAACGACAACACTTTGGTGGTTCAAGGCAGCGGCGCTATTCCGACGAAGATGACGGCTCCGAGTGCTCTGGCTCCATCGACGATGGGGAGTTTGAGATGGTTGGGGGCCGTCGTGGTCAGGGTTCGTCTGGCTCTAGTCGTCATGCTTCACGCCGACATGAAATGACCAAGGTCCGAGTCAAGGTTCATGCCGATGAGGTGAAGCTCATCATGATCACCCCAACCACCGACTTCCAGACCCTAGCAGAAAAGGTCCGTGACAAGTTTGGCCTCCGCCGCCGGTTCAAGATCAAGGTCAAGGACGAGGACGTGCCGAATGGTGACATGATCACGATGGGCGACCAGGATGATCTTGAGATGGTGCTTGATAGCGTCAAGGAAGAGGCGAAGAAACAGAGGTCGGAGACTGGAAAGATGGAGGTATGTTGTTGCCCTTTACCCGGCCAAGGACACCAGCTGGTTGCTAACCCTCTCTTGCAGATTTGGATCTTTGAAGCCTAGAGATATACCCCTATAGCGCGCACTTGCTTTTGGACACCTAATCGGCGATCTGACGAAGTAATGTTTCTCCTGGACGACAGAAAGGGTCTCTTGTTGATTCGCCCGCCCTCAGAGCAATCATGTTGGGTTTTCGTCTTTGTTTTATTTTATTTTATTTTATTTTATTTTTCTTTCTTCACTTCTTGTATCTATTTCGTGGGGAGCATGCCATGGGCTAAGCGAACCTACAACTTATTCCCTTATTCCTAGAGCTGGGGCGGAGGGGAGTCTTGGGAGGTCATGATGGGGAGGTTTTAATTTTTTTTCCACTTCTTGGGGACGATCTCCGTCTAGTTATTCGATGCTGGGCGGATGACGGGATGATCAGATGGAAACAACCTGGAAATTCCTCGTCGGTTTGAAGATGTTCTACTGTAGGATCAGTCATGACGATTACGACCTGTTTTTCTTGTATCAAAGGTTTCTGTCAATCAGACATGAGTTTGACGCGTATGTTTGAAAATGTGAACATGGTGCTTCTGTTTTTTGTTTCTACATGCAAAGGCTTTTTATATGGTACATGAGTTGTACAAGCTATGATACGATACAAATCACCTATACTATATCCAGAACCCTTCTTCAGAATCCGTCTCTTTCTACTGCGTAGTAGTTGTCCCTCTCTTTGTATGCAACACAGCGCGCTTGGCTTCGCATCACTGCTTTGACACTTGCTCGGCGATAGGATTCTCCTGACCCAAGGCTTCAAGCCTCGCAGCCTCGTCTATCCATCGCCGACGGACCTCCTCTCCGCCCTTCTCTAGCTCCTCCAGCAAGCCTTGCACGAGAGCCGTTCTATAGCGCCACTCGTCCTGTCCGAGGACTTGAAGCAGCACTCGGGACGTCTTTCCCACGGCGTGGGGACTGCCGATTGCGATGAGGCGGAGGAGGGCGTGGAGGTCTGTGGCCTGGTCGGGTGGGAGGTCGGCGAAGAGGGTTTCTGGAGTGGAGGACCAGGCGGAGGAGTCTGTGTTGTTGACGGCTTGGGAGATGAGAGTGAGAAGGGAGGAGGAGATGGTGGAGGTAGCGAGAGATGCGCGGTAGATAGCTGGAGGAGGGCGCCAGAAGAAATAGGGGAGGAGGCGGGGGATGTCCGTGGCGGAGGAGTAGCGGGTAGTTTCCTGTGTGAGGACCTGGAGGGCGTAGTCGTGCTGGATGTCGGGGGAGGCGCGCATCGCGGGGACGGGGGCTAGGGGGGTCGGCCAAGGGTGGGAGGTTCCCCGGGGGAGGAGGGGGGGGGAGGAGGG
>JABFFI010001162.1:0-13464 GCA_013623725.1 Fusarium robinianum
CACACACACACACACCCCCTCCCCAGGTTTGGAGTACCTACTTCGTACCTCCTCCTCCTCCACCAGGCCGACTGCCGACAACTCCGGGCCCCGGGGAAGGCTGAGTCCGATTCGCGAGGGGAGCTGCGCCTCTAGACAGGTTTGTTTGTGCCTAGACTAGGTAGGGGGCAGTGTTAGTCTAGGTTGGAGGATGCCTGAGAGAGGATGGGATAGGGCGTATTGATAGGCTGTTTATCCGTGAATGGGATGGACATGTGTGTGCAAGTGATGTCAAGAAGAAGTTGAGATGAGATTGTTGTGGTATTGATAAAAAGATACATCGAAAGCCCTATTCTAGTCGTACTTGGAGACCGCCTTTTTCCGTGCCTGAAAAGACAAAAAGAAATGAAGAAAAAAAAACAGCCCTAGAAACATTCGAGAAGAAGTTCGCGGAGACGGACGTCCTTCCGATGTTGAGGGAGACCTTGATTACGGGAATAAGGTCAGTTGGGTTCTAAACACCGGAGTGAAACCCAAGCAAAAAAAAAAGAAAAGAAAAAAAAAAAAAAAAAAAAAAAAAAAAACAGCCCTAAAAACATTCGAGAAGAAGTTCGCGGAGACGGACGTCCTTCCGATGTTGAGGGAGACCTTGATTACGGGAATAAGGTCAGTTGGGTTCTAAACACCGGAGTGAAACCCAAGCAAAAAAAAAAGAAAAGAAAAAAAAAAAAAAGGAACCAAAAACAACCAGAAACCGCCGGGAGTGGTTTGTTGTACATGCTGCCGTGGTGAGACTCCTCAGGGCATCAACAACGAATGGTTGGAAGCGTTGTGGTGGGAACATCTTCGAGAACACATTCTGTCTGTCTAGGTACTCCGTACCTTGGTGTGTGGCTGATGCTGACGCTGACGCTCCCGCTTGTTCGTTCTTGCCTTGCTGCTATGGCTTCTCGGTGCCGTGAACGTGAAAGCCGTTGCATAGCGCAAGACGACGCTTCTTTCTGCGCTCCTCTCTGCGCTCCTCGGCCTCGTCATCCAAATCTTTGAGTTCGTTTTCCAAAAAATCCACTCGGGGCAGGCTTGTCCCGAGAATGGGCCCGGACACGGCCCCAGGGGCGGCGGCGGGTTGGACGCCGGAAGTGGGGCCCGAATGAAAGCCGGGGATAGCCACCGGTGTCCGAGATGGTGGGGTAGCAGGAAGAGGGGGAGGAGGGGGGGCCATCCCTGGGTTCATGCCAAAGATGAGGTGGTTGACCGATGGATGGTCATGGTGACCGTTGACGGCCATGGATGAAGGAGGGTTCTGGGTGGTTTGGGTAGCTTCAAATGGAGACGGTGCGCGGATGGTGCAGGTAGACGAGGTGGTGGAATAACCACGGCTGGGATCATGGACGAGTTAGTAAAAAGGTGCCAGTCAAAAGGCATCTTGAGATGGGAGGGTCCAGATCGATCTTTACCTGGAGGGGGCCTCGCAGACAGTGGACGAGGGTTGCTGGACTTGGTCACCCATATTGGCTGGCTCGGGTTCCTGCGGTTCGTTTCGGGTCTCGTTTTGTTTGGCTGAGGACATGGGGTAGGTAGGTAACACGACAGGATAAACGTTGAAGGTTGGTCTTGGAGATAAAGGGCACTGATGGGAAGTTATGATGAGGATATTTATGTGGATTGTTCAAGCTGGATAGAGGAGCAACATAGAGAGCATGAACGGCGGGCTATGGGGGAATTTATACAGGTGCTTGTTCTAATCCCGTGGGCCACTAGTCATCTCAATCATTACATATTATGTGCTTGTTCTGCAAGTGCCCTTGTGCCTACATTAGTTGGGCCCAAGGTACTTCGTACCTGCTTGAGCCTCAGCAAGGCAACGAGCTTTTTCGCCTCAGACTCGCAGGACTTCTGGTGGTCCTATAGTATGTGCGGCAGAGTTACGGACATGCATGAGTGGGGAGGGGGTTTGGTACAGGTAGTCCAACAGCCTCGTCTCCTTATTGTGTGCAGTTTGTGAGTGAACTAGGCAAATTGGAGGGCGTAATTTGCCGGACAAGTGGGCTTGGAAAGGTGAGGAAGTGATGGTGGCTGAGCCTCTGGTCTTACTACTTCACACATGGACACGTAGAAAAGGCAACGGGCGGTTCATTAGCGAACCACTAGAAAGAGATGTCGGCTAACGAGCTTTGCTAGCAAATGTGAAAGACAAAAGAAAACGGGACATCTACCGGTCCCTGAGTTGTCTGACCACACGATGTCAAGCCGCTGCAGGTCAGAAGCGCCCCCCCTCCCCCCCCCCCCCCCCCCCGGTGTGGAGGGTTCCGGGGATGCGTGGGATGTGACACACAGGAGCCACGTCCAACAAAGGTGCACAGACGGGAGTGAGTGGTCGTGAGCATACATTTTCTGTGTTTCTCTTCTCTTATCCCCTTTGATCGGGGAGGGGGAATAGGCACGAGGTCATGAGAGAGACAAAAATGCAACCGGTGAGGAGGGCACCCTGTCCAGCTGGCCGGGGAGGAAACATGACAGACGGACAAAACAGACAAATTTGACATTGGTCTAGCCAGGTAAGTATGATGTGCATCGTGGTATAGAAAATTCCCAACAAGGTGACTGACGTGCGCCAGGCTACCAGGCTACCAGGNNCAGGCTACCAGGCTACCAGGCTACCAGGCTGGGCATCCCATCCCACAACTGGCTATCCATGTAGACGGGAAGATCGGCGAGGGAAAACAGAACAGTGTGGGAAACGAATCATGGCGCTACACTTTTTCCACGCCGGGGAAATCATTTGAAAAAAGAAATTAATAATGTCTCATCCCAGACATTCTCGTCTCAGACATTGGGCAACTCAGTTTGTAGGTAAGGTAGGAGGCCATAGGTGGCCCCGACAGCGTGGTGCCCGGTGAAGGTGGGATGGATGTACGGAGTATGTCTTGCGTGTGATGAGTGCCTGCAGCGATCTACTAATTAGGAATGAAAATTTTCATCTGTTGGTTCTTCCCCCAACGAATGAAGACCCTGTCGATCGAGATGGCGGAGGGAAGAGAAAACGAGGGGTTGGTAGGTAGGGTCAATCAGTTGTTTTTTTCTCAAGAGTGTGGCGATGCGAAGAGGAGCGAAGAGGAGCGAAGAAGATTGGGAGAGAGTATGGGCCATGTTGGCGAGAGGCCTCTTCGCGCCTTCGACGTCACGACTGTCCAAAATTGGGTTGATGAATATGGAGTACGGGAAAGGCGTTGGGAAAGGCGTCGTGAATGAACGGGTTCGGGGCTACTAGAATAGGTAATTCCAAAGAGAAAAGAGACAACAAACAACACCAACAAGCCGTTGGACCGGCGGTGTGCTTTGCAAACAAGAGAATGTGACCTACAGGTGGTATTGCTAGTGAGATATTACAGAGAAAAACCAAGATGTGATGACTCCCCAGGCATGTCACTTAGGTACCTACGTGTTTGTTGTATAAGGCGGAACGTGAACTTCCTGCGGTTCTGCTTGTACTCAGATACATGTGATACAAGCGCCAACTACATGCACAGACATGTCCCTCCATCCCAATGCAGAGGTAGTGAAAAGCACTTGATTTCAGGTTGGACCCCCAACTTGAGTACCCTTCTTCGTACCCTTCTTCGTACCTGTAGGTAGTTCCCATGTTCCCCCGTCGCGTGGGTAAATGGGTCTGTCATTTTCTAAATAATACGCGGCACCTGCAGGATGTCAGGTAAAAATTTCTTTTGGTTCGCCCTACGAATACTACTACATACACCCACTGTGAAACTGAGGCGAGGCGCATCTGTCAAACCCATCAGAAACTCCCGTCCCCTCTCCTCCGTAACCCTCCCATGGACCTACAGGACGCGGGGGGGGGAGTCCAGACGTGGGGGATTTCCAGGTACAGGGTCACGTGCGAGCCAACTGCAGTGTACGCGCACCCAGACCTCAACGTCAACTTCAACGTCCCTCCCCCCCCGGCGATCCCATCTGCCTTGTGATAAAGTCTAGACCGTCCTTAGCCACCCCTGTTTCGCCCGCATCAAACGCCGCATTCGTTTTATTGGCGTGGGAAATACGAGGTCCTATCACGATCGAGAGTGATCCTGTTCGTCAGAGAGGGGGGAAAAGAGGTTGGAGCGACGAAATTCGTCTTGCATGGGCTGACGAGGCAAGACAAAACGTTCGAGAGAAGGGAACGGAGACGAGACAAGGGACATTAATCTTTCTGCCGAGAGCCAATGGGACCCCTGGGATGACGTTTGCAGCTGCAGTTTTGAATCCTTCCCGCCTTTTTTCATTCTACTCTTTCGTTGTTTTCTCAGACCAGGCCTCAAGCTTCGTGGGAGGGCATTGACCTGGGACGCCCCGACTACTGCGACGGAGGTGTGCCGGCGATGGCCGACGACATGAATGCCGATGCCGACATCACCATGGGCGGAACCCCGGAAGTCAGTTCCTATGCAGTGGCAGCAGCACTTTCAAGTGGCACAAAGAGGAAAGCGGACACGGACCCCGGGGGTGAAGATTCGCCCCCACGCAGGATTAAGGCAAGCAAAAAAAGAGACATGCACTGAGATGCATCTCGTCGCCTCGTTTACCCCCTCGTTTACCCCCTCGTTACCCCTTCGTTCCCCTTCGTCGCTTGCCCCAACTTTCAGCCCGCTTATTAACACTTGGGCTCTGCAGGCTCTTGACCCAACAGTTGTCAACAAGATCGCGGCGGGGGAGATCATTGTCGCCCCTGTCCATGCCCTCAAGGAGTTGATGGAGAACGCCGTCGATGCGGGGGCGACGGCACTGGATGTGCTCGCCAAGGATGGTGGGCTCAAACTCCTCCAGATCACAGACAATGGCTGCGGCATCCAGGTAGACATGCTCCAACCCCCCTTTCACCGGTACCCAGGGCTGACTGTCGCCCCAAGAAAGAAGACCTCGCCATCCTCTGCGAGCGCCATACCACGTCCAAGATTACCGCATTCGAGGACCTCGCTTCCATTGCAACCTACGGCTTTCGAGGCGAAGCCCTTGCCAGTATCAGCCACATTGCGCACCTGTCTGTCACTACCAAGACCAAGGACTCTGATCTCGCCTGGCGTGCCCATTACCTCGATGGGAAGCTGACACCGCCCAAGCCCGGCCAGTCCGCAGAGCCCAAGGGTGTTGCGGGTCGCCCGGGCACTCAGATCACCGTGGAAGACCTCTTCTACAATGTCCCCACCCGGAGGAGGGCGTTCCGGTCCCTTGCCGACGAGTTCAACAAGATCATTGACATGGTCGGACGGTATGCTGTGCACTGCAGAGGCGTTGGGTTCACCTGCAAGAAGGCGGGCGATGCATCGACTAGCTTGTCCGTCCAGGCCCACGCTACTGTCATTGATCGCATACGGCAGATTCACGGCAGCGTTGTGGCGAACGAGCTGCTGGAATTTTCAACTGCCCAAGATCGCTGGGGCTTCAGGGCTGAGGGTTACGCAACTAATGCAAACTATTCTGTCAAGAAGACGACTCTACTCCTCTTCATCAACCACCGTTGCGTCGAGTCAACGCGCATCAAGAAGGCCCTGGAGCAGACCTACTCGACCTTTCTACCAAAGCAAGGCCACCCATTCGTTTATCTGAGCTTGGAGATCGACCCTGCTAGGGTAGACGTCAATGTCCACCCTACCAAGAAAGAAGTGCATTTCCTCAACGAGGATGAGATCATACAGGCCATCTGTGAGCACATCGAATCAAAGCTCGCTGCGGTAGACACGAGCCGCACCTTCATGACACAGACCCTTCTCCCAGGGGCCAAGCCTGCTGAACCATCTCCGCAATCGGCCAGCGATGGCACTCCGAACCGAGGGCCTCCGTTGAGTAAACGGCCGAGGAGGAACTCAAATGACCTCGTCCGGACGGACAATGCGGAGCGCAAGATCACTTCCATGTTCGCTCTGGCTGGCCCTAGCGGATCTACGGTATCGACGGATCGTGCCCAAGAACCAACTGCCGTCCCTGAGAATATCGAATATGAAACCGTCGAGCGAGAGACTGTTTCGTGCCGGCTAAACACCGTCAAGCAATTACGGGCCGAGGTTCGAGATGACGTGCATAGTGAGTTGACTGAGATCTTCTCGACTCACACTTTTGTTGGCATTGTCGACGAGCAGAGGCGTCTGGCGGCAATTCAGGGGGGCGTTAAGCTGTACTTGATTGACTATGGCCGCGTCTGCTACGAATACTTTTATCAGCTCGGGTTGACGGATTTTGGCAACTTTGGCACTATCCAATTCTCCCCCGCGTTAGACCTCCGCGATGTGCTTCGCATTGCCGCCCAGGCGGAGAAGGACGCTGTCACTTCCCCTGAAGAGGACTTTGACCCCGAGGCAGTTGTCGATCGCGTGGCCGACCAGCTGATCGAGCGTCGCGAAATGCTCCATGAGTATTTCTCCCTCGAAATCTCACCAGCAGGTGAGCTGATTTCGCTGCCCCTCCTCATCAAGGGGTACACCCCCCCTCTCGTCAAGCTCCCCCGCTTCCTCCTCCGTCTCGGTCCTGCCGTGGACTGGACCGAGGAGAAAGCCTGCTTCGAGACGTTTCTTCGCGAGCTGGCGACTTTTTATGTACCCGAGCCTCTGCCAGCGCTACCCGGTGATGAGGAGAGCCTTCGAGAGGAGGACATCCCCGACGACGTGCGCGTGCGACGACAGCATGTGAGGTATTCTATCCAACACGTACTCTTCCCGGCCTTCAAATCGAGGCTGGTGGCAACGACGTCGCTCATGGAGGACGGGGTGCTGGAGGTGGCGAACTTGAAAGGTCTGTATCGGGTGTTTGAACGGTGTTGAACGTAGGTATACTATAGGCGTTGGGTGCTGGAGATGGCGTCTACCGTGTCGCTATCTATGGAGTACATGCCCGACCACTTGATGATTTTCCTGGTCTGGACTTGGTTTGAGTTTTTGATGGGATAGGTGTGTGTGTATCATGGGCAAGGTTCCAGAGTGTGTTAACTAATAGGTAGATAACGGAGATGGCTTCACGTCGAGAGTCTGAAACATGTTAATTGCAATTTGGGCTCTCTGTAGGAATTCAAGCGCTGCTGTTCAATTGACAAATAAACTTTTTTTTTATCCTTTCATCTATCATCTGCACATTACATTACCCAAAAGTCCTTTTCCTGTAAGCCTCTTTATGACGATGAGGGCTTGTTCTTCCTCTTGTATCCCAAGAAACGACTGAGGTTTAGCACGGCCTCGTCAGCGCGTTGGCGTAGCTCGGATTGCTCTCGCTTGTCGATCGTCTTGAGCATGGCACGCATCTTGGGCAGAGCCTCGTCTAGGTGCTTCATGAAGTTGTCCTTCCAGAAGACCTCGGCGTCGTACGCGTAGCCCTCGTCGGCGTAGACGTCGAAGAGCTGGTTGAGCGCCTCGACGGCGTCGGCGGGCGGTGTGTCGGGAAGGCCGGCGACGAGGGTGATGAGGAAGGTGCCGATGTCGCGGTTACGGCTGAAGGGAGCAGGGTCGAGGGCCAACTGGCCGAGGACGCCGACGCACTTGACGCCGAGGGCCTGGAAGGGGTCGTCGGCGTGTTGGGCGGGCGGGGAGGAGCCCTTGGTGGCCTGGTAGAGGGCGATGAAGCGACGGTGCTCGTCGGCGAAGGGGGCGGATGGCCGGTGGCGGAGGGAGCGGGCGACGGCCCAGGCGAGGGATGTGACGGAGGTGGCGAGGGAGATGTCGGCGGTGTCGGCGGCGAGTATGGGGGCGACGACGCGGGACCAGAGGGCGCGGCCGGAGGGGTCCCAGGCGGCCTGGATGGGGTGGCTGTGGGGGTCGGAGAAGTCGATGAGGGAGACGGACCAGGCGATGTTGTTGAGGGCGGAGAGGGCGAGGGATTGGAGGCGGACGGAGGTGTCGTCGGAGGGGGAGAGGGAGGCGACGCGGATGAGTTCGGGGAGGGCCTTTTCGATGATGGACTTGAGGACGGGGAGGTCGTCGATGTTGCCGTCTTCGTGGTCGCTGTCCACGCCGGTGACCATCTCCATATCGGCCTCCATCTCATCCTGATCCATATCGTCATCCTCGTCGTCCTCGCCGTCTTCTCCTTCAGGGCCCTCGCCGTCCGAGACCACGTCGTCAGCGTCACCCATCTCCTCGTCGTCCTTGGCAGCAGCAGCCCGCTTGGGCTTGGGCTTGGCAGCCGGCTCGGCGACGTCGGAGGAGGCATTGAGGTTGGTTCCGATGGAGGCCAGGATCTCCAGGGCCAGCTGCTGATACTCGATGGGGTTGGCCCAGCCGGTGCCGCTGCTGGGTTGGCCGGGCTGATATGTGCTGATGGCCTCGGAGAGGGTGGGGATGAGGAGTGAGTCGTCGGCGCCGAGGGCTATGTCCTGTCCTTCGAGAGAGACGAAGAGGTTGTGCAGGACGCCGCAGGCGAGGACGGCGTCCTTGCTGTTGCTCTTGCCCAGGGACACGAGGGTATCGTAGCACTTGTGGTCCTTGGAGCTGACGATGGTGTCGGAGAGTTGCTGGTTGTCCTCGCAGAGAATCATCAAGCAGGCGAGAGCGTCACTGCGCAGGGCCTCTACTTCGGGGTTCTTGGTGAGGTCATCTGAGGTGAGGAGGAAGAGCAGACGAGTGACGGTTCGGTTGCGGGCGATGTTTTCGAGGATGTCATCCTGAGCCTCTGCCAGAGCAGTGAGAAGGGAGACTAGGGAGGAGACTATGCTTAGGACAGTCTCTTGTTCAGCCTTGGATCTCTTGTGGAACTCTAGTTCCTTTGATAGAAGCATGTCGGCGATCTAAGACGGGTTAGTATCAGTTTACGTCAAGCAAAAGAATTGGGCTCTCATCTCATGGCTTGTATGAGATGTAGGATTTTGTTGACTTACTGATCTGGAAGCAAACTCAATGGCGGAGAGAACATCAATGCGATACAAATGCACACAGAAATCAGGCTCCTCCTCCTGGGCCAGCACCCTCAAGATACCCCATCCAGCAGCCCTGCTCTCCAGGGCAGTATCAGTCAGGGTCTGGGTCATGACGGTATTCACGATCTGCTCACGCAGGAGCAGCTTGCGACACTTTTCATCATGGATGATGTTGGTGACAGCGGCAGCGGCAGCGGACCGCGACTTGGGATCCGCGCTCTGGAGGTCCTTGATGACGGGGAGAATCTTTTGCTCACGCAGAGCTGCGAGCTCAGGGTCTGAAGGAGGCTTGACGGATTTGGCGATGGGGTTTTTGCGATGGGCGGCGTTGCCCCGGCTTCGACGAGACTTGCCCATGATGGTGACAGGTGGATTGGGTTTCGGTACAGAAATTGGGGGTTTTAGGGAATTGAGAAGTTGGGAAAGATTGGGGGTGAGGTTGTTGGAACTATTTTGTGCTGTTGCAGGTTGTTGTTGATGGTGATGGTGGGTGAAATTTTAAAGATTTTTGTCTTGTATTTTTTTTTCTTCGGACTCGTGCCCCACCATGACACCGTCCGGATTTTGGTTGTTACCTCTACCTACATACAATACCTGAGGCAAGTGAAGGTCAAACTTTGCTGAATATGCTCAATTAGTCAAGTACGTAGGAAGACAATAGATATTGTTATTGGACAAAGAAAAGATAATCGGTAGAACGGGGTGTTGGCGAAAGGGGATTTAGTCGATAAGTATGAAGAGTAGAAAGAAGTCATGACAAGCGAACTACCTACCAATACATCAACGCCACTGTTACTGCAGGGTACTATGTTCATAGGGCATTTCAATTAGGGATAAATCATATCCATGATAAACTGTACTAATTGTTGGAAATTAGTTCTTTAAGAATCTAGTCAGAGCCAACACCTGGATCGATTCTATGCCAGGTCGCCTACCCTTCATGTACCTACGAAATGTCACGCCGTCAACAACGAGAAGCCGCCCGGCTAGCTCAATCGGTAGAGCGTGAGACTCTTATAGAGTACACACATCTCAAGGCTGCGGGTTCGACCCCCGCGTTGGGCTATTCCTTAAATATCATGATTGAGATATCTTTTTTGCTTTTTCCTTCTCTCCATCTTCTTCTTCCTCTAGTTTGTTTTGGCGCCCTTTGCTCTCGACAGGGATGGATGGTATAGCGCTAAACAATCCAACAACGTCAAGGGGGGCTGCTGGTCCTTCTTTTTTTGTTTCTTTGGTTACATCACCAGCCACATACGCCATGCATGCACTCACTAGCCACGCTGTTCTGAAGCTTCCCCAAAGTTGCCAGCAACCTCAAACATCAACCTGGAACTTGCTTCGTCACCCTTTCATCCCTGATCTCGACATCGTAAAGTAACTTCTCTCGCTATTTTCTCCTTGTCGTCGACACGCGACGGTCTGACATCAACCAACTGCGCTCGTCCCAAACGTCGCCACTTAAATGTATCCCGTCGATAGCCCGCCGCCTTAGAATCCTTGCGACAAGCTCTCCCCTCCTCATGAGCTACTAGAAAAACCCCCTCCTCTCCTCTTCTACATTTCGTACACACAGACACACAATCTCGCCATCATGACGCCCCCGCGCGGTAGGACCAAAGCGCGGTTCTGGGCTGGCGACGAGGAAATGGCCAAGAAAGACGACGACCTCCATATCCACGGTCATCATCCCCGCCTCTCTACACAATGGCAATCTTCTGCGCGCGCTCCTCGCCGGCGCGCATTCACCCGTGTCGTCGCATACACCGTCTTCTTCTCTCTCCTCTGTTTCGGACTCTTCCGCCTTCTCGATTTCTCGCCCGACGACGCGACCGACCCTAAGAGCTCCCGTGGGCACTTGACACAACGACCGCCATCGAGAATTGATAAGAGCAGCAGCAAAGATGGACGAGATGCACCGTATACGGGGCCTGTCAGGTTCCCCGAGCTCGCCAAGACGTTGCGAAACATCCAAGCCACGGGAGGAAGCGCCGAGAAGAACCGCAACGTCCTCTTTGCTGCTTCGAGTCTACGGAGCGTCTCGACCTTACTTCCTATGGCCTGCGAGATGTCCGCGCGCAATGAGAATTACGTCCACTTCGCCCTTGCTAGTAGGAGCGAGATCTCGTTTAAGGAGCTGCTCCAGGTCAATGGCGTGGATGAGTCGTGCAAATTGCTCTTACATGGTATAGTGAAGCCCTACAGTATCGAACACGACGTGAGACTGGCCTTGCCTAATACGCCTCCTTGTAGATGCCCGTCCTGACTATCCCGCTGCTTCATCCGATACCAGGTTGAAGGTCGCCGCCATTCGTGCTTTCTGTAAGAATGATTATTTCGCCTTTTCGATCTTCCATCTTGTCTGACCCGTCATGTTATTTTGGTGATTAGTCCACATGAACAATTACATGCACCCGCAAGCAATCATCATCGATGCCACCAGCGCCGAGGAGACCTATTTCCTTGAAGCTGTTCGAGACCAAGTCCGGGCAACCAAATCTGCTCTCATTGAACTTCCAGAGCGGCCCGAGACTCGCCTGGCATGGATCACCAAGCTAGACGCTTCGTCGTTGTCTGGTAAGTCATCTCGCCCAGCCAATCTGAAGCGCATATGCCTGACAGTTGTGAAGGATGGAACAAGGTGCACTTTGACATCATTATCCAAGCGCCTCCTACGGGTTCCGGGAACTTGCAGAGGCTTCTCAGATCCCTCCGTGGCGCCGACATGGGCGCTATCTCTGTGCCTCATCTAACCATCGAGCTGCCTTCAGCTCTCGAACCGCCTTTAGAGAACCTCCTGGAGAATTTTCAGTGGCCTTCAAAGGCATCCGGCCAGCTCCCGCAGTCACAGATGCTGTCCTTGCGTCATCGCATCCCGCCCCATAAGCTCAGCGAGGAGGAGAGCTCTGTCCGATTTCTGGAGTCATTCTGGCCGGCGAAACCCTCGCACAACCACGTTCTCGTTCTGGCACCTCACGTTGAGGTCTCACCTCAGTTTTTCAATTGTAAGAGCCCATGGAAACCTGCTGTGAAAACGTGTTTCTAACTCCTTTAGATGTGAAATACACACTCCTGCATTCGTTGTACTCGGCTTCGTCTGTCCTGATGGACTGGGATCTCAGCATCATGGGCGTTAGCTTCCAGTCACCAACCACGCTTCTTGATGGAACTACACCGCTTGAAGCCCCAAAGATTGTCAGCAAAGGCGGTAAGGACAAGGCAGATGGTCCTAGCCCTTACTTGTGGCAAGCCCCAACCAGCGATGCTGTTCTGTTTTTGGGAGAGAGGTGGATAGAGCTGCATGGCTTGGTGTCGCAGATCCTCGAGAAACAGAGCTCGAGAACAGACACTCCAGCGCTGCTGGCCAACAAGGCCCTTACCAAGAAACATCCCGCCTGGTTGGAATACGTGCTACAGCTCTCCCGTTTGCGAGGCTATCTCACTCTCTACCCGAGCCAGGACACCGCTAGCATTATCATGGGAGCACACAGCGACTTGGGTAACACACCAGAGGAGTATCTCGGCGACGGCGAGGAAGGCAGAAAGCAGGACCAAACTACCGGGAACTTTGACCCGACCTCCCAGGTCAACATGCTGGTAACGCTGCCTCGTGGTGGCGAGCAACCACCCTTGAACGATCTACCCATGCTATCATGGGATAGGAAATCAATAACAGTTGAGGACCTCGAAATTTCAGCACAGGAGTTTACCCAACAATTCCGCCGAGAAGTCGGCGGCTGTTCTCAAACGCAAGACGCAGCGGATGATGAGGATTCGGGGCTGGAACCCCCACGACACAAATACGCGAACGATCTATTCTGTAAGACTAACGAGGGGGCTCTCAAGGACGAAGCTCCCAAGAAAGAGGCGCCCAAGGATGCGGCGCCCAAGGACACGGCGTAAAGGATCTAATGTTCTTTTGGTGGGCTGGAAACTCGGATACCATGTGTTTTTGTATCATCTACGACAGGACGGGCGAAGCGTTTGCATCAGCGAGCCACAGGGTGCTCGATATTTGTGATTTTTTTTCTTCTCGAATGGAACGGAATTGCAATTTGGAATTTTACTAGTTTGAAAAGCTGATAGGGCTGTTGGGTTCATGAGCTTGAATGGCGGATCTTGGTAATGACGAGGAGGATGAGACAGGTTCCTACGATGCACACGGCTGCGATGCTCAATATCTAGCCCATAAATGTCAGTAATTTCTCCTAAATTAAAAAAAACGGATGACTTACGGCCTGAGTCTTCCATCCGGTTTGCACAATGGCTGCCCGTTTGCTGTACTTGTTGACGGTGGCTAATTAAACAGAGTGAGCACATACATGTCTTTCATCCCAAAGGCGGGCGAGAACAAAGGGGCAAGAGACTTACTGATATAGTTACCCAGGCCAGCTAGTAGGGTCATGACGGAGAGACCCCAGAATATGGTCCCGAGGGGCTTCGCCATCCGTAGCTCTAACGGGGTCGCTTCGCTCTTAAGGTGGAAGGACAGCGTGATGGCTACGGAGACGACGGCCATGTATATCGAGAGACGGAGGTAGGACAAGAACGCTAGAGTAGTGGTTAGTATTCAGAGTGAACTACCCAGGTTG
>JABFFI010001163.1:0-19005 GCA_013623725.1 Fusarium robinianum
TCCTCTCCTCTCCTCTTCATCACGTCACTCTTCTCTCTTCTTCCTCTCTTCTTACACCCTAAATATCCCCCCTCTTTCCTACCTCTTCTCTTTCCCCTTCCCCACATTCCTCTGATACCCATTAATCCCCCCTCCATACCAAGAACTATCCCTCGCCTCTGCAATAGCTCTAAGCTCTGGAGCTTGAAGCTATCTCACGCGCATAAGCTAACCTCCGCTTCTCCCGAAAAGTCTCCTTCAAAAGATCCCCAACCGATTCTGCTCTGGCCTAGCTAGACTGGCTCGCAACGCAAAAATGGATGACCGTGATGTTCTCCCCGATAATGTCAAGCCCAAGCACTACAACTTGTCCTTGAGGGACCTCGAATTTTCTAACTGGACCTACAAGGGCACTGTTACGTATGTTCCCCAATTACGTCCCCATATCAAAGATTACCAGGGCTGACGCCTCTGCAGCATCGACTCGGAAATTGTCAAGCCTACTACGGAGATTATCGTCAACACGTTCGATCTCAAGCTGTCTCATGCCAAGGTTACCTTCGACTCTACGACGGTGGAATCTACCTCCTTCAGCTATGACGAGAAGGCTCAGCGCTCGACCATTGTCTTCGACCAGGAGCTCCCCGTTGCTTCCAAGGCCACCGTCGCTATCGAGTTCGAGGGTATCATTAACAACGAGATGGCTGGTTTCTACCGCAGCAAGTACAAGCCTACCGAGACCCCTGCCGCCTCCGTTCCCCACGATGATGAATGGCACTACATGCTCAGCACCCAGTTTGAGGCCTGCGACGCTCGACGTGCTTTCCCTTGCTTCGATGAGCCCAACCTAAAGGCTACTTTCGATTTCGACATTGAGATCCCCACTGATCAGGTAGCTCTGAGCAACATGCCCGTCAAGGACACCCGACCCTCCAAGGATGGCTGGCACGTCGTTTCTTTTGAGACCTCCCCCGTCATGAGCACCTATCTTCTTGCCTGGGCTGTCGGCGACTTCGAGTACATTGAGGCTCTTACCGATCGCGAGTACAACGGAAAGCAGATCCCCGTTCGCGTCTACACCACTCGTGGACTCAAGGAGCAGGGTCGGTGGGCTCTTCAGCACGCTCCCAAGATCATCGACTTCTACTCTGAGATCTTCGACATTGACTATCCTCTTCCCAAGTCTGACCTTATCGCTGTCCACGAGTTCACTCACGGAGCCATGGAGAACTGGGGTCTTGTTACCTACCGTACTACTCAGGTCCTGTTCGACGAGAAGACCTCGGATCCCCGATTCAAGAACTCCGTCGCCTATGTTGTTGCCCACGAGCTGGCGCACCAGTGGTTTGGCAACCTTGTGACTATGGATTGGTGGGATGAGCTGTGGCTTAACGAGGGTTTTGCTACCTGGGTGGGCTGGCATGCCGTTGACCACCTTCACCCCGACTGGCAGGTCTGGGCCCAGTTTGTCAACGAGGGTATGGAGGCTGCTTTCCGTCTGGATGGTATCCGGGCCAGTCACCCTATTCACGTCCCTGTCCGTGATGCTCTCGACATCAACCAGATCTTCGATTCTATCAGCTACCTAAAGGGCTGCTCCGCTATCCGCATGCTTGCTAACCATCTCGGTGTCGAGACCTTCCTCAAGGGTGTCTCTAACTATCTCAAGGCCCATGCTTATGGAAACGCCAAGACCAAGGCCCTTTGGCAGGCTCTCAGTGAGGCTTCCGGCAAGGATATTGACGAACTTATGCACCCCTGGATTTCTAAGATTGGCCACCCTGTTTTGACCGTCGCCGAGGAGCCGGGCCAGATCTCCATCAAGCAGTCTCGCTTCCTGTCGACCGGTGATGTCAAGCCTGAGGACGATACCACCACTTGGTGGGTTCCCCTGGGCCTGGAAGGCAAGAAGGGAGAGGCGGGCATCGCCTCCCTGTCTCTGACCAGCAAGGAGGATACCATTCGCGACATTGACGACGAGTTCTACAAGTTGAACAGCGGAGCTACCGGCTTTTACCGCGTCAACTACCCTGCTGAGCGACTCGCCAAGCTGAGCAACCAGCTTGACAAGCTCAGCACTGAGGACAAGATCTCCATTATTGGTTCGACCGCTGACCTTGCCTTTGCCGGCAACGGAAACACGCCCGCTCTATTGACCTTCCTCCAGGGCTTTGGCAAGGAGACGCACACTCTTGTCTGGCGCCAGGTTCTCGACTCGATTGCTGGCGTCAAGTCAGTCTTTGGAGAGGATGATGCCATCAAGCGAGGCTTGGACAACTTCACCCTCAAGCTCATCGACGAGAAGGTTCAGGAAGTTGGTTGGGATTTCCCCGAAGGCGAGGATTACCTCAAGGGCATCCTGCGAAAGGAGCTCATTGGCATTGCCGCCGCCTGTGGCCACCCAGCGTGAGATTATTTGATCCTTGTCCGAAGATGTTTGTTGCTAACGTGTGTAGTGTCACCGAGGAGGCGCTGAAGCGCTTCAACGCCTGGGTTGAGGACCCTGAGGCCAACCCTATCTACCCGTCTCTCCGTGTCGCCGTCTGGCGCGCTGCTATCATCAAGGAGCCCACTCGCACCGTTGAGGTCCTCAAGAAGGAGTGGTTCAACACCAAGTCCATCGACGGCAAGCTCTTCTCGCTTAGCGTCCTCGGCACCGTCAAGGATGCCGACCTCATCACCAAGGAGATTATCCCCTTCAACTTCAACCAGTCCCCGCCCTCCAACGCCGTCCCCAGCGCGGATATGCACGTCCTCGGCGCTTCCGTCTCCGCCAACATCGTCGGCCGCCCGCTGCAGTGGGAGTTCATGAAGAACAACTGGGACGCTGTCATCGCCAAGCTCGGCAACCCCGTCGTTGTGGACCGCTTTATGAACCTCAGCTTGAGCCGTTTCACTGACACGGCCGTCATTGAGGACATTGAACAGTTCATGGCTGACAAGGATACCAAGAGCTTCGACCGTACTCTTGGTACGGTCAAGGATAAGATTCGGGGTAGGGCTGCGTACCGCGAGCGCGACTCTGCTGCCCTGAAGGAGTGGCTTGGTGCGAATGGATACTTGTGACTGTGTAAGATATAGAACTTGGTGTGGTGTTCGGGTTGAGGAGTGTGTCGTTTACAGAGAGGCGAGCAGTCTATCTATCTGGGGATACTGGATAGATGTAGAACAATCAAGAAAAGAAATTCTTCAAGTCATTTATGCCTGCACTGCGGCACTGCGGTAGATCATGCAAAGATCGTGAACGTAGTTGTACTGAAAAGACGAAAAGGACTCGTTGCGGCTTCGAGGCTCGTCTGCTCACTACTTCGTCACATGAGACACGATGTAGAGAAAGATCGTCATCCAAACAACCAATAACTAACTCCTTGCCGTCACTAACCACTGCCACAAGGACATCATTGCCACAAAAGAACCTCGCTAGACTCGCAAGACATCTGCATTCTGCGCAATCCAGTTATACGAATGCGTCCTAAAATCATCGTTCAAGATATCATTCTCGGTCGGAGACTTGAACCACATCAGTTTCTTACCGCCTTTCCACTGCGGCCACTCGGCATACCCCTTGACCCCCTTATTCGGGTCTAAATTATACAAAAAGTTAAAGTAATATGTCCTAGTACTCCTCATGGCGTGGTTAGGCAAGATGCCTAGGAAAACCTGCAGCAAGTCCGAGCCGTGAAAGGTCCCGAGGATGGGGGTGCCGTAGTCGTAGCTGGCGAGGTAGGACCACACGGGGACTTTGGGGTTGGCACGTGTGGCCTTGTCAAGGAAGAGACGACGGGTGAGCGTGAAGACGATATCTCCAAGGATAGCGGCGCGGCGCTTGAAGCCCGGGGTCACTTGGTTGAGGAGACCGGTGCGGAAGGGGCTGCCGGCGCCGGGGAAGATGGGGTACGTTTGGACAAAATCGGCGAGCTCAGCCTCGCTGGCTTTGGAGAAATAGAATCGTTTTAAGTAGCGGACGAGAGTGCCTGTCCGGGTCAGATTTGGCTGGAAAAGTGCGAAAAGAGTGCCCTCGTCTTCCTGGTTTCCGCTGATCATGGGAACAGCGTGGTAGCGGCCCGCGTCGATGAGCACGTCTGGGCTCTTAGGGAGGACCTTTCCGTCAGGGCGAGGGAGATATGAGAGGGCGAGCGAGTTGTACGATAGTATTCCCGGGACAGAGTTGGCAGCATTGAGGAATTTGTCGTAGCTCAGTTTGCGGAGACAGCGCAGAGTATTTCTCGCGTCTGAGCAACCAGCGTTTCTCACAACCGTGTCGTAAATCGCCTGCGCCTTGGCGCTATCAACAGGCTCAGCGGGAACAATACTGCCCGAGTTCATAATGGCGCCGCGGAACAGGGGCTTGCCCTTGTATTTGGCCTTACCGCCGTATAGTACCATCTGGTCGAGTACAGAGATGGCACCTGCGGATTCACCCCAGATGGTCACCTTCTCCGGGTCACCACCAAAGGCTGCGATGTTATCAGCAACCCATTCCAAGCCCATGCGCTGGTCTAGGAGACCCAAGTTAGCACTTCCGGCTTTTCGAATCTCGGCGCCGGGCATGAAACCAAACCCGCCAACGCGATAATTGACAGCCACGAGGATGAAGGGTTGCTTATTCTCCATCGCAGTTCCCAAGAGGCTAGTGCCATCGTAGATTGAGGTCGAGCCGAGTTCAAAGCCGCCGCCAAAAATCCAGAAGAGAACAGGCAACTTGTCGCCTGCTTTGATACCCGCGGGCCGCTGGACGTTGACAGTGAGGCAGTCCTCCTGTCCTGTGACGGTCTGAAGGAGTGGCGAGGTTGAGGCGATGGAAAGAAGCTCTGGGATGATATCTTGGCTCCCTGTCGAGATGGCCATCTGAGGGCATGATGGGCCAGTTGGGCCCGAGGCGTTAAACCTGTCTAAGGGCCTCGAGAGCCTCCTTGGGGGCTTGAGACGACGAGACCCCGTGGGCGGATCCGCAAAGGGGATACCCCTGAATGACTCGACATGTAGGACTCGGGAGCCGATCACAGTGCCAGCAGGTAGGGCAGCAGTGACCTTTGCAGCGCTACCTGGGACCGTGGCACCCGGACCGGCGCCCATCCTCAGCACCGACGCCGAGGCAGACGCAGACGCAGACGCAGACGCTGACACCAAGACTGTTGACGTTACTCTCTCCGTCGACGTTACTCTCGCTGTTGACGTTGTTCTTGCTGTCGACGTTACTCTCGCTGTTGAAGTTGCTTTCGCTGTTGAAGTTACTCTCGCTGTCGAAGTTACTCTCGCTATCGACGTTACCCTCGCTGTCGCCGTCACTCTCGCTGTCGCCGTCACGAATTTTGTTGACAACGCCCGCTCCGGGGCTGATCTCGAAGTCGGCGCGGCGAGGACTTGGGCCACAGAGCCCAGGCCAGTGAGCAAACGGGAAAGCTTCATTTTGGAAACAATGGGCTATGAAAACAGAAGGAAAAAAAACCAAGGGGAGAGATCCATGGAACGGTAGCAAGTCAATAAGGAGATGAGATAAATGGTCTTCCCGGAGGTTGCTGTAGTCACAAGAAGCAGACAACACTGCAGAGTGAGAAGGTCCGAGGAAAACAACGATGCTTTCCGATGGCTCAGAGACAGTGGGATATCCCGACAGGAAGGGGGGGATACCGCAATTTGATCTTGTCGTTGTCATGGTCCTTTCTCCTCTTCTTGCTTCTCGAATCCGCTGGATTACCGTGATCGATTCCCCCAGACCCTAGCCTACTTGCTCTCTCGAGGATCAAACCCCTCACCGGCTGCCAACAACGGTGGTGTTGAGCCAATGTTTTGCAGCTCAGTCTTGCCCAGACTTGGATACCATGGCCGTTGGGGAGGAGACCAAGCGATGTCTATCTCGGAGGCATGTGTCCGAAAGGAATTCTATGGTGAATGAACCCCGGGGGTTTCGCCCGGGTTCCCCACGGGGTAGTTCGGCATCTGACCGGGAGACGGGGAGGCTGGGAGCGAGCGCATGAAAGAGAAGTCGGCGAAAAAAGGTAGCCTCAGAGCTCTCGAGGTCTGAGTAGATTGGGTCCTTCGCGGGCGCTAAACGGTTCGAAAACGGGGGATCACATGGACACGTGGAAGGGGGATGGCTAAGGAGAGTAGGTAGGGTTGGTATCGTAGCCCTTTGGTGGGCCAAGAGGATTGTATGATTGTGGTGTGGAGGGTTGGAATTGATGGAGGTTGGATGGGAGTTCTTGTGGGAAGTCTTGGGAGGGTAAGAAGAAGTTGGGGTTTTGGAAAGAGGGTCCTTCTGTTAGTGGTTCCTTCCTCAACCTACCTACCTAGGTACCCAAGGAAAGAGGCTCTCGTGCGAAAGGGAAAGAGAGATTAATACCTGGGTTCTTAGGTAGGTACCTACTCGTCGCAGGATGGCCTACTAACTGGGAGGTGTGCAAATGGCAGATGATGCACCAGGTGACTCCCGTCGTGGATGCAACCAAAGAAACGAGCATGACCTCCAATTATCCAAGTACCTAGCTCAAGTGAAGAAATTCAGAACTGTCCTGAACTACCTACATATCCTAAGATCATCAATATATTAGCCTATTTCTGCCTAGAGAGGTGTCCCCATCGTCGCAGCACGAACCTCATGTAACCCACATCTGTCATCTCTGCGTGCATCACGAGTCGTTGCTGCCTAGGCAGGTACCATTTCTACCATAACTCCGAGGTTTAGAGTGAGCGGATATTGACTTCCACCGGTTGTATGGATAAACCTAGGTAGGTACATAGTTGAGAAAAGTCCAACTCTAGCTAAACGGAAAACGTCATTTCGTGTACGGATATGTACCGGTTCGAGTTGTCTCGACCAATACATCCATTGAATGGATCCTCGATATGTGCTGTCCATTGAAGTGAAATCCGTCCCAAAAAAAAAATCAAACAAGACAAATAATACAAGCCCCCAAGCACACCTAAGCCCAGTCCCTCAGGTCGCTGGGTGTGTATGCCAATCATTACCGGTTCTCCTTCACGCCGATGCCGCCCCGTGTATGTGCCTGTGAGGCAAAAGTTCTTCCTGTGAACCGTCCGTATCCCATCCGTTCCCTTGACGTAAAATCATACCCTTCATGCACAAATCTCCTCAAAAAGCTCATGGGGATATCATCCAAACCCTGCGCCCTTCATCTTACATGACCACCCCGACCGGAGATCCCTCACTAAGGCAGCGCTTCTTCGCAGCCAACGCTGGTTCATCATCCGAGTCTTCGTCGAGACTACTGTTCAGCACCTCTGACAGCATATCCCGCTTGCGCTTACCACTTCCTGGCTTTTCCGGGTCCTTCTCCCATGTTTCTATCTCATCTGGGTTGAAGTGACCGACGACGTCTTGCCCCAGGGCCTTGCCCAGTCTTTCTCGAAGGCCCAAAATCGGCCAAATTGGCACCCTTGTATACTCGATCTTGATACCAGAAACCGCCGCATCATCATCGCCAGGCGGCGCCTTGAAGGGGTTGTGGAACTTCTCGAGAAACTCCTTCGTAACATGCCCTGTGTACACGATGAATTCCGCCGTGTCCACATCGTGGGTGAGAATCCTGAGTGTGATATCGTGAAAGTTCGGGCTAGGCGGAATACTCTTGTCAGGGTACATCGATATCTCCCTTCTCGAAGAGGCAGGTGGGAGCGGGTAGAAGTGTCGTTGTGCCATGCCTAGGAAGATGCCCACTAGGTGCGCGTCGTGATCCGCGTTAGATGGGATAAGCAGCCGGGCCCTGAGTTGCTGCAGCTGGAACACTGGCTCATTCCAACGCCTCCCTGGACCTTGAGGGACTCGGAAGAGGTTGTTTCGGATCATCGCCAGTTGGCGCTTGCCGATGTAGCAAATCATAGGTTGGTCCAGCCGGGTTTGGGATGGCGCGCTTGATTGTGTGGAGGGCTGGAAGGAATCCGCAGGTCGCGTAGATATAGAGCGGAAAGATGAGGGCGATGACTTGGAATCTTCCGATGAGAAATTCCACATGATATGTACGCGCACTGCTTCCCGGTAGATGCGACCACCAAAGTAGAGGTGAAATTCGGGGAGGTAGTGTGGCTTGCTGAATGTCGCAGGCCAGAGTGTCGAGAGCACCGACTTGACGGCGTTAGAAGACAAGATAGGGTGCATCGTGTCGGGGAGTAGCATCTGAGTAAGCGCGCTGCTGAGCGTCATGATCGTGTTGGAAGGGCTCAGGTGCCCTTTCGAAGGAGGTGTTCCAGGCAACGTCGCCGGCTGGGGCATGTCGCAAGGGGGAAGTTCCTCCCATCGCGCGCCCAGAAGTTGCGCATGAAGGTCGGTCCAGCAGATGGGCCGCAGGAAGAGCGCCTTGCCCGAATGTTGATGGAAGAGATCGAAGAGCGAATTCTTGTCTGGTCGGAAGATGCGGCGAGGTATTCGCTTTTGGGTCGTCGCGACGGGTGCTTGCGACATCGATGGGGTCGAGTCAACACTTGAGCCGCTACGCGACAGGGGCGAGGATGAGGTTGATGAGCGGGACGTCGCCATATCTACCAAGCCGCGCAGCTGATCGATGAAGCTACCGCTGGGGAAGATGGAGCTATCGCGAAACGGGGATTAGTATCGCGACGGCCAGGTCTGTTCGAGAACGAAAAGAGAGCGCGTCCTTACTGGAACCCAAGCATTGATTTATGAAGGCGAGCAACGTTGAATGAGTCTTGCCCTCTTGTTTCGTTGCCTGAACCGGGTCTTGCTGGGCCCCCGTCCACCCGCGACGCGCCGAAGGGATTCCCTGCTTATACCCAGTGACAAGCGCTGGCTAGTCGGATGGCGCGAGCACGGCCCTAGTGAAGGCTTGCCAGAAAAGCAAAAAAGGAAAAGGGGGTCTCTTAACGAATGAGCTCGCTCTGGTTGCAGTCAGAACGCGATGATGAGGGAATGAACACAAGGGCAAGAGGAGGTGAATAGAGGTCGTGGAGGTGAAGTTAAAGGTGAGAAGGTGAGTCGCAGACGGAGAGGTTGGTGTGAAAAGGTGAAACTTCGTCCCAATAAACCGGGCGCGATTGCCTTTCCGTTCGTGGGCGCTTAAGTACCTACACACATGCAAGCCCTGAAAATAGGCTGCATTTTCCACTTGACCCAACAAAAAAAAAACGTGCACGCGGGGGGGAGGGGGGAAAGCGCGTCGCCACACGTCTTTTCTGGCGGGTGGAGTCGGCGCGACCAGGAAGCGAACTCACGTGAGCATTGATGACATGCACTAGGCAGCGATTTAAAGTGGGGAAATTACCCACCTTGAGGTGTGACTAAGACAAGAGAGACGTGGCGATGGAGAAGCTGCGCCACGTTGTGGCCTGACCTTGGAGGATGCCCGGTTTTGGTGGGTGGATTAGCTAAGGCATCAACTCTCAGCCTCGCCCCACACCCCATTGACGAAAGCTTCGTGAGCAATAGAGGCAGCTTGCTTCGGTGTAGCCCCGCTAGGTGACGACGAGCGCATCTATCACAACTTGCGCCGACTCAAGTACCTTCCAAACCACAACGAATTTTCGAATTATTGAGCGATACAGCTCTATTTGTTTCGCAAGATGCCTGTAAGTCCAACATCTCTCGCAATCCTTTCCCCCGTCTCCAGGTCCCTGTCCGTCATCTCATCTCCGCCGTGCTTGCTTCCGCCTCTCGTATCCCTATCCCTATCGCCAGGCTTCATAACCAGCTGACCATGCTCCTCCCCTCTAGGCATACAACTCCGTCTTCAACTCAGACCCCAACGTCCCCCGCCTAATCGGCAACTTCCCCCTCCTCCCCCTCCGCACCAAGACCCGTGGCCCCGCCTACCCTCTTCCCATCCCGTCGCCGCCTCTTCCGGCCTTCGAGTCCCCCGACCCGGACAGCGAGAGCTACGATATCCTCGACGAGGTCATCGCCCTTTTCCGCGCCAATACCTTCTTCCGCAACTTTGAGATCCAGGGTTCCGCCGACCGACTCCTCGTCTATGGCATTTGGTTCATCAGCGACTGTCTGACCAAGATTCGGCCTCACGCTTCTGCCCGTGAAGCCCAGAAGGATGTTATGAACCTCGCCCTCGACCTTAACTTTGCTATTCCCGGCGACCCCGGATGGCCTCTTAACCAGGTGTGTAGCTATGGTGCTGGATGATGTTTTCCATGGATCTCCTCAGTTCGCTGACATCATCGTGTTAGATGTATGAGCCTCCTCGGGATAGGCAAGACGCCGAGCAGTTGAAGCAGTACCTATCGCAAGTCCGGCAAGAGCTTGCCGTCCGATTACTCGCACGGGTGTACGAGGAGGACGAGTCCAAGCCCAGCAAGTGGTGGCTGAGCTTCTCCAAGAGAAAGTTCATGGGCAAGTCGCTGTAGGCCTGGGACAAGCACGACTCATAACAATGGCAGTGGCAGGAACTAGAAGAATCATGATGAACATCAAGATGGAAGAGCTGGCATACACCACCAAAGAGACATCTTTCTTTTCTATGCCATCCAGACCCACCCACCATTTTATATCTTTCTACTTTGCATAGTTGGGAGGCTTAGCTAGGTACGGAGTTGGCGCAGGTCCTGGTCTCTTGCATTCGGGGGTATCATGGTGTGGTATCTTGACAAACTGTACACACGTCCGACGGCGTCGCCTGTCTGAGGCACAACTCCTAGCCTTTCCACGTAGACAATAACATCCCTTTGCCTCGTTGTACTACATTCTCAAGCCGCCTCCGTTTTTCTCCGCTTAAATTTGCCTCTCGCTTCGATTTTGCCCTCCACTGGCACTCCTCGCCACGCAGTAAACAGGAATCCGTCTGCGCCCCCCCGTCCCGTCATGAACGGGTGTGTCCGGCCAGGGAGAACTTGCCACCGCTTAGCACGGCTCGATTGAATGCTCGCACCAAGAAGGAGTGTCGGGTTGAGAGGGAACTCCGTGGTGCCCTCCCATCGCTCCAGCTCCTCAGCCGTCTTAGCAACGGCCTCCGGTGGCGGTGTTGCCACCCACGCAGCGCGACGAGCCACACTGAAGCAGTCTGCAAGTTCTGTCAGGGGTTCAACGGTGGGAGAGTAGATGGCCACGGGGGCGCCACCTGCGAGCAGAGGCAGAGTATGCCGAACGATCGAGATAGGGTCCATCGTGCTGGCGACTGCAAGGCCAGAGAAGCCTCCCTCCCGCGTTGTATCCACGACGTGCTTGATGCGCGCCCACCGCCGGCGTTTGCGGTAATAGTTGCCCCGACGATTGGTCTTCCATGAGGAGAGCTCCTCTGGCGTGGCGTCGTGTGGTTTGTTAGTGTAGGCATCGTCTTCCTCGGGAGCAACAAGCTGTAGCCACGTTATGGGCAAAAGGTTAGTGTCGAGGGGGTGATAAGGGGGGTGGGGATTGGTGTTGGTGCTGTCGTAGTTGAAATATCGAAGGAGGGTGAGATTTGGCTGCGTGATGCCATGTACAAGGGTAAGGGTGTTGGATGAGACGTAGGGAACGTCGAAGTCGCTTCGACGATTCGGACGTTTTGGTTGCTCTGGTTTCTGCGCTGGACCTGTTGAGACGACCGTTTCTGATGTTGCATCTTGAGGCTCCTGTTGCGGCTCCCGTTGCGGCTCTTGTGTAGTCCCGTTGCCTGGGTGAATGGCTATCGTTTCATGCGCATCGACGTTTTGCTTTGCATCCTCCTCTTGTCCGGTTTCCTCCTCGACCTGAGGGTGCAGAATGCCCATCCTCTCCGCCATCGCAGCGACCAACAGGCCGCCAGTATCGTCCACCACTATCCACCTGCCCCCTTGCGCCCCGGGAGTCTCTTCACTCGATACGCCACCAAAGTGGACATCTGCCCAGCATCCCACCAGTGCCATCATCTCCTGGCGCATTTCCAGAATCTTGGTGGGCTCTCGATCGTCAAGCAGCCACTGCGCCAGCATTGGCACGTCGAGTGGCAGAACCATGAATCGTCGAATGTACTTTTTCGTTTTTAGGAGCTTGTACTTGGCTAGCGAGTACGCTGTCTTTTGTTCGATAGCCGTGTGAGAGAGGAGCAGCTTGGCGATCAGCTCCTTGCCTGCCGAAGCGCCCTGGCGCTTCAATTCCTCAATCTCTTCTGTCGTCAAGGTCTGGCGTGCCGAGTCATCAATGATTTCGCGATTCGAACGAATGATGACCTTTCCACTCTCATCCACGAGGGTCAGTTCCTCCCCATCGGCGGGAGCAACCACATCTTCTTCTTCGGTGGCTTCGGCGCTGGTTTCTGCCAGGATGTCGGCATTAAGCTCCTTCGCAGGAACAACGCGCAGGCGCGCAAACGCTTCGCCTTCACGCTTCTCCTGAACTTCGTACGTGAGGTGGAACGGCCGGCCGATAATGAGGTTGGTCGGGAACGAGCCATACTTGCCGAGCGAGATGGTTCTGTGAAAGAATACGAGTTGGCCAACCACTAACAAACGCGGCGCATGGATGATAGTGGACTTACGTGTTAGGGACTACCTGCAAGACGCGCATGGTCTCGTTGGGAAGCCGGAGGGCAACCCATTGATTGGGTTGTACTGCTTCACAGGACATCTTGCGCAGTGTGAAGGTGCTCAGGGTTGGTGGTTTTCGGCGATTTGCAGCGCGCTCTGGGAAAAAAAAACTTGGGGAGATTCTCCTCACCGCGGTGAACCCCGCCATCTGCCCCACATCCCGTGTTCTCACCTAGGTCAGTCTGCCTAAGGTACGTACCTAATTGTAGACCACGGGCATGGAGTGCAAACAGGCACACTTGGACAACTGACGTCGAGTCATCAATCCAACACAACAGGATGCCAAGAGAGAAGACCATTCTCAAGACTTGGTCACGCGCACTTGGATTTGACTCATTCTTTTTCGCTTACTTGTTATCATACCATCACTGACTACCTCGGCTCCTGTGCTCAACTACAACAAAGACAATTCCCAGCACGCCCAAGGACCTTGCTGCCTCCTGTCCCTACCTCAATAATTCTTGACGCCTTGCGTGTGAAATCACTCCGTCTTCCCAAGAGACACCCCTCAATTGCCATAGTAAATCTTAGGCTAATTTTCCCTTTACTTCTCTACCTTTAGACTGGTTGCGTCGTCGAAAAGGCTTCCCAAGAAGGTCCAAGAAGCCGAACCAAGCATACAGCATCATGCTGAGCGTTCCAAAGAGAAAGAAAGGGACGAGGGTGTATGTTGCAAGATCTATACCCGGAAGTTAGCATTTTTTTCAGTTTTCATAAGCCTTTGGTTCTTCCTCACAAACATAGCCACCTGGGTGCTTGACCACATTGTACAACTCATCCATCATGACAGCCTCTGCACCTTCTTCCCACCTCCAGGGACCGATCAACAGAAACTTGGTATTGAAGTTGGATCCCATGGCCCACGTGTACAGGATCTTCCAGTCTTTCTTGATCATGTATGAGATGGTAGGGGCCGACCCTATATCGAGGGCCAACTGGTAGGCATAGCTTTCATGATCGACAGCGCGCTTGGTCTGAAAGAAGTCGTAGCTGTCACGAGAATGAATAGAGAAGTCGAGTTCATATGGCTCCACGGCATTTGGGTCGCGGCGAGTCGTTACCTCGTCCGGGAACTGGTCTTGTAGGAGGTGCAGAACCCAGAGCTGTGCCTGGAGCTCTGCGAGGGGAGGGATCGCGCCTGATATCTCGGTGAGCAATGTGGCCCCAACGATAAACAAATTGACATACCAATAGCCGGGCGAATAAAGCCTACAAAACCGATGGTGACGTCTCCTGCCTTGTAGATGCCTCGAATATCGGTCTGGCTAATGTCCGGGTAGTCCCGATCCAGGAATGTGAACATCGGCGAATATCCTGTTGCGAGAACCAGAACATCAGGTTTTATAATGGCTTCGGCGAATGGTACGCCCTCTGAAGGCTTCTCTAGCTTGACTTGCATGCAGCCATCCTCGTCGATGCGTTCGGGCCAAGATGCCACGTCGATCTTCTTGCCCCCAGTGTCCTTCAGAGGCACATTCATGAACCACGTGCGCAAGCGATTCACCCATCCCGTCGATCGCTTCCCAATGTTCATGTACGGAAGGGCTCTGTTGGACTTACAAAGGAGGACTATTCAAAATCAGCACGACCCTTCTGGCGTGTAAGTGCTTGGGGACTTACTAGAGTCGGCGTACTTTCGAGAGGAGCTAATGTGACCAACCCACTGGTCGGGCCCCTCTTCAGTCCCTGATATGAGCCAGTGCATTGTCTTGATCCATCGGTCATAGTAGTTCCACAGCAACTGGCTTCGTTGCAGCTTAGGGTGGACATAGGCTGTATCGAACAGGCTAGCCACCGAGGCGTCCACCGGTTTGTTTGGATGCTGCGCTCTCATCTTGTTTCTAGATCCCATAACTATAGGCACAGGGATCATCTGAAAGAATCAGTATCTGTAGCCATAGAAAAAAATGATGAAAATGACGTACCTTGGGCGCACAGAAGAACCCATCGCGATGGCAAAGAGTGACCGATTTCGTTGGCGATGTCACAGCTAGATGGGCAAGATCCATCGCCGTCTCTCCTGCTCCCAAAATAACAACGTTTGTGCCCTGTCCAAACTGGGCTCGGCTCTTGAACTGAGAAGAATGCAAGACCATCGGGATGTTGTCAAACCCTGGAGTTGGGGGAATAACAGGAGCGGAATTAACCCCAGAACAGACAGCGATGGCATCACAAGCCCACTCGGAGATCTTGCCCTGCTTTCGGATCGTGACAATATGGCCCTTTCTATCTGGGCCACGGAGAACTCTCTCGACTCTGGTCTGACACTCAATAAATGAGTTGAGTCTGAACCTATTAACATAGTCCCGGAGATATTGGACATATTCTTGGGGAGTGACGAAATCGGGAGCATATAGGGGTAGTCGGAAATCAGAGAAGGTAGTAAGATATTTCGAAGAGACGAGCTAAGAAAATAAAAAAAAGTGTCAGATGGCATTTCTAAAGGCTTTTACGCGCATTTAGGCAGTTTCTATGGGATAACTGACCTCGGCGTCTTCATAGACCTTGTATACAAAGGTTCCTCCAATGTCATCCGCCGCCTCGAAGAGACGAACTTCAAGACGAGGGATCGAGAAGTACTCGTGCGCATGGGCGAGGAACTTCAGGGTCGTCAGCCCAGCAGGGCCGCCTCCAACAACTGCGACCCTCATGATGCTAGCGCAGTTATCACGGCTTGATTCGTGATGGATGTGGACAGTACGGATCCGAGTGATTGTGGGATTAGGAGCCTCTCCTCTACTGGTGGTATGTATGTTGGGAAGGAGAAAGAAATGTGAGAAAGGTAAAATTTTCCTGGTGTCCCTTGGTACCTACCTAGGTAGTTCTTGCCTACCTATCTTCCGTGAACAAATATCCCCGGAGAGGAGCTGGCTGGCAGTTGCTGGTAGCTGAGGTGGCCGGGTGAGTGGTCGCCTCTTCCAGGTTGGTTGACAGTGAATCACCACAGGAGTTACTTCCAGTGTCAACCGTTCGTAAAATACCTCAGTACTAATTTGGGTAGACTAACTTGCAGTGATTAGGTAGATCGAAGGCTGTCTACGACTTGGATCTTACATGAAATTTTGGCAGTGTGGTCATTTTCTTTTGTTTCACAAACACACTTCGTTGGTGAAGCATAGCACCAAAGCAATCAATCAAGGGGCAAGAAAACATGGATACAAACAACACAGAGAGGGATTTTTGTGGCCCGATGCTTTCATTTGTTTTATTCTCGTGTTAGGATGTAGAGATGCTCTTGCCAATAGCAATTCGGAGAGGCCATGACCAAGTGAGGGCATTGGCAAACAGCGACACCGGGAAGCCTATGTGAGAAAGCCTACTTGAAACTGATACGAAACACGGGATTGTTTCTGGTTTCTCAAAACGAAAACATCAAAGGATGCACAGAAATATATTAATTGGCGACACCTATCCTTTTTGTATTCTATCACCAGTGTTTCCCACTTCTAGGTCCGTCTCTGTTTGGGGAATGCCCCTTGTCCTCATATGCCTCCAGACAGACATGTACACACAGTTTTTTCAACCATACGGGGACGGGGCCTAAACTTGGGTAGGCTCTCCGTTCATCCCGTTCCATCGATCCCAACTCATTTGCATCCGGTGGGTGCCTTGGAAACCTGAGGACGGGAGTTAGATCTCGGTGCCTTCCCAGTCGGGGCGGGCCGTCCGCGAACCAAGGTACGTACCCAACCAATATGTTTGAACTTCCACCAACAACCCCAACCTTCACTTCACTTCACTTCACTTCACTTCGCTTCACCTCACCTCACCTCACCTCACTTCAACTCAACATCAACCGCAACACCACTTCTCTAATTTCAGCCTCGCAACATGCATTCAGCGTTTTTTTCTCCTTTCACCGACTATCTTCACATGCTTGAGCAGCGTGGGCGTCATAGCATAGGTATGTATGATCTCTGCCATTCATTAGGTTGCTTCCTCTGCCTCCCAGGCATGGTTAGTGATGTGCTTCCGCGCTTCTGGTGATCCTATCTTATCCTCGCGTTTTTTTTTTCTCAACAAGTCTGATTCAAATCTAGGCCCGCCATGAATCTCTCAACAAGTCGTGTCGGCTATCCCCGACCAAAGCCCATCTCGTCCTCTCATCGCCATCGCAGTTCTCATCGTCAACGACCTTTCTAGTCGCTACCAGCCAAGGGCAAGATGCCTTCGAAGTGAACATTCAAGAAGGCCCGATCCTGCCTCCCTAGCCTGCATGTCCACAAACCACGCCACCGATCACTTGCTTGCCCCTGGAGTTGGACGCGCGTATCTCATCGTCCCCACAGCACACCCGTTCTCCTGCTTCCTCTTTCTTCCCTGCGTCTTCGCAGCGCAGGCTTGTGACGATTCACTCAAGCAAGCATGCGGGGGAGGTTGGCCAGCAACCAGCCCGTGATCCCAGAACAACAATACGCCCGAGAAAGTCGCTTATGCAACCTTTCCTGCAGCGGGGTTTTGCTCTCTTCTCCATGCCTTGAACGCCGAACCGGAACCTTGCCGTTTTGTAATGGGCGATTGGGTTACCAACATCCCTTCCATTGCCCTGCACGCACTATCAATGTTCAATTGGTTTTCTCCCATCGGCATCTACTTAGTAGGGGAACTCTGTTTGCCGACGCCTATCAGGCCACTCAGAAGTTTCAATGCTTTTCGATGGCGTCTCTTGTCTTGTCGGGGCCAGATTCGAGGCACCTTGGCCCTTAGCATTGGCCTCCATGACAAGTCTATTCGGCCATCATTATAGCCCTGGAGTCAGTCTAACCATCAGTCGAAGGCCATCACGGTCGAGGGCGTGGCAATTTTGGGTTCATCATCGACACAAAGCCAATTCCAATGCCACATGCATGCTCTTGACAAGCCTCCTCCTCCCAGCAGCCCAATTCTCAAACCTTCCATCACAAGCATGTGGATGAAGACCACTTCCAGCCTCCTCTATGGCATCTTCACCAGCTTAGTATCGTGAAGCAATGGGCTACAAAAACCCCCTTGCCGGCCCCGAGAAGGGTGATCTTTTCTATCAGGCTACACTCTCCATTCATTCGTTCCTTCTCGCTTCTATCCATTGGATCGAAGATGAGAACGTCCCTCTTTTGCGCCCTCCAGGGTGCTCTCGGGGCTGTTGCCCACGAGTCCCTCGCCTACTTCAAATCACACCACTCGCACGATGGCTGTCATTCCCTCGACGGCTGTGGCAAGGCCGGCAAGGGTAACTGGGTTCCTGACTCTGGGACCTTTGTCTTCCCGCACGACAACTACAGGACCGGCCACTGCTGGGAGCTGTGCCATGGCAAGGCTGATTGCGCCCCTCACGAGGCTCTAGGCAAGGTCTGCTTTGATTTCAAGGACGATGGCTTAGTCTTCGACTTCAAGGAGATCGACAGCTACAAGTACGACGACATCAGCCTTTCTATCCAGCGCGGACATGCCCCCAGCGACCTCGCGACCAGGTACAACATCAAGAGCGGCCACTGTATCCCCAAGCATGATTGCAAGCAGGTCAGGTGTCATGTCCCCTACTTCTCTCTGACCGATGGCGGCTCCTTCCAGGAGATGTGCCCCATCAAGGATCAGGGTGCTTGGATCTACTACATGAAGATCAAGGGTCTTGTCTCCCACGGTATCAAGAAGTTCGAGATTCACAACCGCGCTGCCAGGCACCACGACTACTGGTTCTCTCTTAGCCACAGCTGCACCGAGTGCCCCAGCTGCGGACAGTGAGACTGCCCAAACCTCCTTCCCGTCAACACCAAGTACTGACTGAGGACAGCCACGGCCACAAGAAGCTTCTGAGCCACTCCAGCTACCACCGTGATCGCAGGGACAACGATCACGACCACAAGAACCCCCGTGATCATCACAATGACAGGCATCACGACCGTGACGAGTATGCCCCAGCCCCACACCTACTACTATTCAAAGACTGATTGTCCCAGTGACCTCGGCAGGAGGCACCGCCATGATGATGACGACGAGTATGTTGCCCAACCCTTAGCAAAGATTAGATCTAATTATCCGCAGGCATAGGCACAGGCACCACCACAAGGGGGACCATAGGCACCTGACCAAGAACAATCGCCATGAGCATCACCACCACCACCATCACGCTCATAAGCACGGTCACGAGCATGGTCACCAGCATAAGCATGAGCATGGCCATGAGCACAAGCATGGACACGACCACAAGCACGGCCACCAGCATGGCCATGAGCATGGGCATAACCACGGTCATAACCACGGCCATAAGCATAACCACGGCCACAACCACGGCCACCGCCATGGCCATGAGCATGGACATAACCACGGTCATAACCACGGTCATAACCATGGCCATCAGCACGGCCATCATCACGGCCATGAGCATGGACATCTCCATGGCCACCATCACGGCCATCATCACGGCCACCATCATGGCCATGAGCATGGACATAACCACGGTCATAGCCATGGCCACCACCATGGTCATAATCACGGTCACCATCATCTCCATGGCCATAATCATGGTCATCACCATGGGCACCATCATGGGCACCACCACGGTCACCATCACGGACATCATCACGGCCA
>JABFFI010001164.1:0-20275 GCA_013623725.1 Fusarium robinianum
CCACCTCCGCCACCACCCCCAATGGGCGGCATGCCCCAAGCATGGTTCCCTCCAGGTATGATGCCCCAGATGATAGGCGGTTGGAACGTTCCACCGCCGCAACTACCACAGGCGCCGTTGCAAAATAGCAACTATGGGGGTGGGAGGGGGAACGGTGGCTTCCGAGGTCGTGGAAGAGGTGGCTATGATCGAGGTGGCCGAGGTGGTCGAGGTGGGTGGTAAGCGCCATAGATGGGACATGACTTTCATCTAGATATAGCCTTATGTTGAGAATTGTAAGCTGGTCTCTATTCCATACCTACTAGCCTCTTAATGCAATATACGCCATGGCAAAAAAAACTCCCCATGGCAAAAAACACTTCTATCACGAACCCAACCATCAAAACACACAATCGCATGACCAAAACCACCTCTATCCGGTTAATGACTTCTTAGTCTTGCTCATTCATCGTCTACATAAACCAAACACACACACACACACACCCTGTTCCTCCTCATTCCCTTGCACTTTTCCCCTCATGCCACCCACAATTCATCCCCTTCCTCCCAGTCAACCCCATGACGCAGGTGCTCTCAACTCCGAGGACCCCCAAGCCGCACAGGGGAGAAACAGTGTCAAGGTTATTGTTTTTTTTCTCTTCGTCGAGTTCCCCCAGATAAATACCTTCGAGAGTTGTGAAAGAGGAGAAACCAGAAAGGAAAGGGCAATGGAGGAAACGAAAGGGAGAAAAGGAAAAGTAATGAACAAACACGAGGTGTTGAGAAGACTAGAGGGAAAAGATAATAAAAAAAAAACAGAGTAAAGGGGAAAACAGGTAGAAAGGGGATTCCAAGAAAAAGAGTTACATGAGAAGTTTTAAAACATCCACTTTTGTGCCCATTCCCATAGTCCCAGCCCGATTTCCCTCCCCTTTCACAACGATGCGTCCAAGGCTTTATATGGGGAGGAAGGAAAAACAGGTTGAATTATTAGGTCAACCGAGCCAAGAAACTCTCCCAAGGCTGCCTCGTAGTGTTCTCTCATCCAGGATAACAAGTCATGAAAAATGGATGATGGGTAAAGAATATGATGCAAGCGGGATGGTGAACTTGGCTGATGTCAACCCGGAAAAAAAAACAAAGGGGCTGTATGCCCGGTTACGCATGTTCTCAAGCCCATTACATGAACAGCGGGAGAAACCAAAGCCCCTGTTATAATCACCATCGCCCAGAGCCCCATTGTGCTGCGAGAGCCGTCGTCGAATATCTCATGGCTTCCCCCCATATACTGGATTCAGATACGCTTCCCGGTCTTTGCTGTCACCATTCAACTTGAAATATGGACAGGATTAATCATCGACTGCGTGTCGATCCCACGGAGCTTTGGCGTTCGTGGAGACTGGGGCGACGGCCAGTGGCAGAGCCGTCCTGCAACTTGAGGGAATCGAGGCGTTTCTGGTTGTCTTCGGTGACAGGGTCGACCTCATCAACACGGGACAATGGAATGATGTGGGTTCTTGCAGGCGCCTCGGCTATGCCATTGGTCTCCCGTTGCTGGTTGGCTTTCTCGCTGAGGGCAGCCCATTTACGCTCTCGGAGAGCCTCACGGGCCGCCGCGCTGTTCTGTTCTTCCGTGTAATCATGTGAGCAGTCGTCGAACAATTGAGGGTTAATCTCCATGAAGAGCTTCATGGCGTTGTAAACCATGCCGTGGATTGTCCTAAGCCGCTGTTAGACCCCAATCATCCCTGTTGAGCCCACTCGCACATACCTATTCCAGTGGCCCTTGGAGTTCTCGTAGAGTGGCGCAAACATGATGGGAAGGATGATCTCCACATTATCGCTTACGAGGTTGCAGAAGTACTCGTTGTTCCAGAAATACAACGCGCGCTCCGCGACTTGGAAGTGTGGGCTGGCCACCGACTTGGCCAGCTGGTGGAATAGGGGCTCCTGAACCTTGGCGAATTCCGCGGGGTCCATGACCTCGAAGATATCTTCGACCTCGTTCAGGAACATGACTTCCTTGGTGCTGTTTACCTTTGGCCAGTAGCGCAACAGTCCAAGAACGACCTATGGCAAGCAAGGGTTAGTTCAGTCGAAGACGCGAACAAGCGGCAACTCACATCCTGGGTAAGTGATGCATCCTTCTCCAGGAATTGAACGATGCAATAGGCGAGTTGAGGGTGGTACATGCTGAGGCTCTTTGGCTTGTGGAGGGGCAGCAGCACACGGGTCAAGAATATCTTGTGTTCGTCCTTGAGGGGGAGAGCAAAACCGTTAATGATAGAGCCAAGGATCTCGAGAAGCTCGGCGATTCCATTAAAGCGTTCAGTTTCGTAGGTGAACTGGAAGAAGACGTTGTTGATGGATCGTCGGATAAAGGAGCGAAGGTTGAGGAACTTTCCATAGATGCGGTGGAGAGTCGTCTTGAGAAAATCTCGCTCACGGGGATCCTCGGAGTCGAAGAGCTCAAGGAGCTGGAGAACAAAGCTGTGGTCGATATATGCCTTGGCGATGTTGGTGTTGAAGTCCTGGCTCTCAATGAAGCGCAGGAAGAATTCGTAAACGACCTGGATATGTGGCCACGCGACCTCCAGTACGGGCTCATCCTCCTCCGGATCGAAAGCTTCGCCTTGGGGGTTCATGGGTGGTGGGATCGGTCGGAAAAGGTTCTTGGCGAACATATCGACAACCTTGGGATACATGGGCTCTGTGATGACTTGCCGGTTGTTGGCGACATAGTCGAGCAGCTCATGGAGCGCAAGTCGCTTGATCTCCTTGGACTTCATATCTCCGCTCGCATCATTGAAGTCGAAGATGACATTACACTGGTCAATCTTCTGCATGAACAGCTCCTGTCGTCGATTCGGAGGAACCTCGTGGAACCCAGGCAGCTTCTCGAGCTCGCGGTGGGCTGAGATATCGAAGCGGGACGAGTGTTGTCGCTTCGGGGTCCGAAGGCCCTCAGGGATCGCATCTCGGTTGTCGATGCTCCTATGGATCAGGAGCGACTTCTGGCCAGCCTTGGGGGGGGCCAGATCGTGAGGCATAGTTTCGGCGGCTCCTGGGGGAGGAACGTGCTAAGCGAGAAAGCTCAAGGTCAGTCATGGGCTCTGAAGATTCCGTGGCGGGGTCAAAGGGGAAATCATACCCCAGGCGTCGGGCTGATGATGACAGTCGGAGGGAGTCTAGAGTTGGCGTTGGCGCCATTTGGGCTCGAGGGGCCGGCTGCAGCAAAGCGATCAGGGGTGCTGCCAGCCTGGGTCACGTTGGAGAGGTTGGAGGGCTGCGAGGCGCTACCGTGATCGCTTCCATGGCCAGTGCTGTTTTGGGGCAGCGGCTTGTTTCGGGGGTCGTTCAGGGTCGACGTGGAGGATGAGGGCGTAAGGACGGGAGACTGGTTCGAATCCCGTGATGAGGAGGGAGACGCGGTTCCATCCTTGGACTCCTTGTTCTTCTTAGAAGACTTGCTTGAATCTTTTCCACGCGAGAGCTTCAGGGCAGTATGTCAGTACAAGTCCCGAGTCGACAGAACTTGAAGGGAGTTTCAATGTTGGACCTACAACTCGCTGGCCGAAGCGCTTCATCTTGTCGGACAACAGCGTGTCTTCGGGGGAGGGGCGGATTAGGACGCCCGCTATTGAACTCGAGAAGGGCAGTGGGGTACCGGGGCAACGACGTCAGGGGCGAAGGGACGTCGAAGGAATGACGGCGGTAATGTTGACAACAGGTTCGGGTGTTGGAGACGTCGTGGCGATGGGCGACCGCAAGGAGCCGTCTTGAAGAGGAGGTCTGAAGAAGGTGAGGAGGCGCGGGAGGGAGATGGGGCGCCCAGCCTTTCGAGATGGTGGAGGATCTTTCGGGGGCCGGGATGTCACAAGTGCAGAAGCTGAAGATAGCAGCGAAACAAGTGACGAAGGGGGGTGCCAGAGGAGCTTAGACACGCGAAGAAAATCTATTGCGACGTCGCCTCCCACGCAAGCAAAGGGCAAGAAAGCACTGAACCAGCCAGGGCTCGAATTGTGGTTGTTGTTCTTGGGAGATGCCTTGGGCGGCCGTGCAGGCTCCTGGCGCTGGCGCTGGGGCGCTCACACGGGGCGCTGAGGACTGGAAACGGGGCGGCGGCTTTCGCTCTTTGCTGATGTTGGTGGGAGCTGACGTCTGGGGAGGAGAGAGAGAGAGGAGAGAAAGGGAGAGGAGAACGGAGAGGCGAGAGAGACGAGGCGAAAGAATAGGAAAAGAGGAAGAAGAGATAGAAAGGGGGGAGGAATGCGGCCGTGGGTCGATGCTCGCGGTAGATGCTTAGTTGAGCTTCGTCTTTTTGCGATGTTGCCGGAGTTGAAAGGGACGTTGTCGTCGCTGTTGGGCGCCGGTGGAGGTTGTGCTTTTGCGGGGGGGGAAGCTCGATGGACGCGGTCGATAATTGGAGAGGGACTAGGGGGGGAAGGGGAGATGTGACAGTGTGAGGGATGTTAGTGAGTAAAGCCAAGATTGAGGGGCTGCACTAACAGAGACGTGGTATTGGCATGGGCTCTGGACTGTGATGGGCTGGCGCGACATGCACGGGAGTCGGGCGGTGAAATCAGGCGGCTGGTCACTGGGCGCAGACTTACCTACCTATGTAGGGGCATACTGAGCGCTGAAAGGGACTGAGGCTGTGCTATGCAACACTACGATGCAGCCCTGGAGATGTCTCTGCATCTCGGATGGAACTAAGCATGAGGGTTCTGTCATCCGATCCACTGGGCTGGATCTAAATATATTACCGGAGTAAGACGATGTCGTCAGCTGGCAGCGTTCTGGTACGGCTTCCACTGTTCAACTACGAAGTATGCAAGATGATGGTCTGGGTGGGAGGTCTTGGGTTTTGAAGCATTTTGAGTCCCTGGTGGGTGTGAGAATGGAAGATGGATGGAAGACGCATGAGCTTTCTACCTATGCTATGGATGCAATCTTGAAAGAAAGGGGTGCTACAATGAATGACCTTTCGAGTAACACACAATCATCCATTTCTGCTACCGCTGGGTGCGAATCACATCCCAGTACCTCACCTAAGCCAGGCAGGTGTGGATTTCGAGATGTTGTTGACCTCTCGTATTTCGACGTTGTGAATAGCTCACATGATTCATCGTTCCAGTCCCCTCCCTCCGTATCTAGGCAGATAGCCTCAAAATGGCTCCGAGAGATACCTTCGTCAATCAACTTTACAAAGTGATCAAGTGCTCTCCGCCGAGTTGGAATAGGCAATTCCGACTGCCCGATATCGATGTGGCCTACGTTGATTGACGGCGGGATGACGATCAGCTCGGAGGCACCGACCACGTGCAGAATGAGCCACAGGTAAGAAAAAACAACAACCAAGAAACAAATGTTCAGCCACAACTCTCTTCTGGTCTTGATCGTTCTGTCCCGACAACAATATTCGACCTATCTACATCCAATCATCTCAAATCATCTTGACAAAATTATCTCCGCCGCGCATGACTGGAGCTGTCAAACGTGGGGACATATCGTTTAGTCTAGGTGCGACACCTGACCGAGTACCTACCACAGAGATGCTTGACTTTGCTACTAGTCCCACATGCCAAAAACAAACCTAGCTCTCCTCGAACTTATAGGCTCTGCCAAACACAACCACAACACCTCTGCAGAGGGACTATTTCAGAACCCGTCTCTCTGGTGGTGCGTACAACTACCGGCTTCATAATACCTCGCTCCAAATTCTGAACTGGACCCCCCTCCTTGAATACCCGGACAACCACGGCTAGAATGGATGCATCTTCCGATGAGGACGGCTTTGGGAGCCAGGATGACGTCCAGCAATCCTTTCAAAACAGAACATCACCAAATTCCACGCCTACCAATGCTGCTCCGAGGTATACAGTACCCCCTCGCGCCCTCGGCGCGGTCGAGATTCCCGCTCTTGTCGAAAACGTGGATCGTGCTGTCAAGGCCTTTGGTCGAGTAGAAAATCTTCAACATGTATTGCTCCCTTCCATGACTTTCCACATTCATTTATTTGGTCGTCTAGCTGACCCCGAAAGGTCATGGATCCTAGCAGGAACTCGATACCTCTCTATTTGACACCAGAGAGCCCGTTTTGCAAGCCCATTATGTCTCACAACGCCAGGAGCCACAACGTTGTACTCAAAGTCACAGTTCCCAAAAGGACGGGCAGGAAAAGGAAAAGGGGCACCGATGGCCCTTGGGAGGGCGATTTAGTTGTGACGGACGCTGATGCGCCACCAGTCGCTCAGGACGAGGTCTCCTCGAATGCACGCCAGGACGATCCCAAGGTCTTGCGCCGAAAACTGGCGGACAATGTCGACAGCTACCAAGCGGAGGCTGTCGGTGTTATCAAAAGTACTCATCGCTTCCGTGGCCTTGCCGACTTTTACTGGGACATGTCAAAGTCCTCATTTGCCCAGAGATATGTAGACCAGGTGCTTCCAGGAGACGGTACGTTACAGACGTCAAGCGTTCTGGGTTTTGCGATTCAGCTAACACTATTCTCCGAAAAGTCGACAAAATCAAAGAGTTTAAATTCAATCCTGGTACCGACACGGGCCCCAATGTTGATATCCTGCCTCCACCCATCTTCACGCACATGAGTCTCCCTTTCAATTACCAGTACTCCCAGAATCCGTACGTGCGGGCCACCGAAGATGGTGGAACAGTCAACACCACCGCTGTCAAGCAAGTCGGATACTTCATTGGTGCCGAGGATCCAGCGCCAGACGCTCCGCAACTTGCTCCCGACATGACAGACCATCGAATGGTCGAAATCATTGCAGAACTGGAAGCGGCTTTCGCGGAGCGTCCCGTGTGGACTAGGCGATCTCTGCTTAACCACCTGGGCGGCAAGCTGAAGAACTGGAATGAACTCAAGAAATATCTCAACTACGCGGCATACCAGTTCAAGGGCGGCCCCTGGAGAGATGGGGTTGTTCCGTATGGCGTCGATCCACGAACTGACCCCAAATATCGGATTTATCAGACCCTCATGTTTAAGCTTCCGAAGCAGAAGAGGGCCCAACGAGGCCAGACGTGGAAATCATTACGCAAGGTTCAAATGGGGCCTCTTAAGGAGTTCCTCGCAGAGCTCTCCGAGAGTCACATCTTTGATGGCGAGACATATCATACTGATGGCAAGGTCTGGCAGGTGTGCGATATCACCGACCCGCTCCTCAAGGAGCTTCTAGACAACGCCGCCATCCGCCCTGAATGGGACCCGAGTAGCGGGTGGTATCATGGGGGATTGTGGGCCAAGGTCAAGGCCATTATGAAAACGAAGCTAGTTGCCATCCAGCTTGGTCGGCATCTGACACGGGAAGACTTTGCTCTAACCTTGCAAACCGGCGACCAAACGCCAGTTCGATCGAATCACACCACCTTCCACGTCCCCCTTCCCAACCTACGATTGACTGACGAGGAGATTACGCAACTGCGAGGGCGTCAGTCCACGAAGAAGAACAGACATAAGGGATACAGTATCCGGGTGAGGGATCCCAACGCCGGGCCGAAACGGTCGGCAGGGGCATCATGGGCAGCTAGTTCGCAGAATGAGGAAGCTCAGCTACTTGGACTCGACGAGATGGACTCGGGTAACGACGACTCAGGGAGTGGGGATGATGAAGATGATGAGGATGAGGAGAACTCGGGGGATGAGGATGCCGAAGTCCCCGGAATTGGCGAAGAAGAGATTGAGATGGATGAGGATCAAGAGTAAATGTCAAACTGAGTAGCCACAGATTTATGGGACACAAACTTATTCACTTCAGTAGCTAGGTATGTCTAATGCTACGATGTCTACTTCGCCCTTGTTATTTTTCTTCTGTGAGGTCCCAGTGTTCACATGTGCCTCTCTATATATTTATCCCACTTCCCTCCATCTCCTTGCCTTATATCCTTCTTTGTGAGTCTTTCAGCCTGGAAGCCGGCGATGCGTGATTCACCCACTTCTTAGGCAGGCAGGTCCAGAAAACGCAACATCTCCAGTCTTCGGTACCTATTCTTTGAAGACCGTATTCCAGTCGCACGAAAACCCATCTCTTCATGAGGCCTTGAGTTCGTGATTCGTCATTCGATCCATCTCTCGTCTCCATAGGCCAATTCCCCTACCTAGGTAGGGGTAGGTAAGGTAGGTACCTCCCTGCCTGCTCTGACTTTGGTACACATCGTGCCTTCCTTGTTGGTGGATTCCGTTTGCTCTTTCCCAGTTGCCTGAGGGAAGTTTTGGGTTATCGCCCCCTTTCGTCTGCACCTTCCTTCTAAACTCTGAAAACCCGTGACACCACAAATGCTTCCTTCCATCTACCTCCGTCACCTTTCGCCATCCTCTTTTCACTCCGCCCTCATCTCTTCACTCGCAGTTCCTTCACTCAAGGCCGCAAAAACAGCTCTGAATCCGCGAGTAATCTGCGAGTAATCTGCGAGTGCCACCATGTCAAATCCTTACCCTCCTCACCCGACTTCGGCGACGATGCCTTCCGATGCCCACAAAGCGCAGTGGCGGTGCAAGCCTTGCCAGCTTATCTTCTCAAGCTGGGAAATGCTTTGCAAGCATAAGGCCTCGATGCGCCGAAATGGATTCCCTAAGCATATTCATTGCAAGTTCTGTGGGGAGGATTTTAAGACTGAAGGGGCAGAGCTCAAGCACCTGCATCTGGCAGGTCACCAGGATCCGACGAATTTTCATCGCTGCTAACACTTTCTAGAATCACCCTCATGAGCAGACTCTCGAGTGCCCTGGCTGCCGCAAGGGTCCCTTTGTGCGACTGGGAGGGCTTATGGCCCATATTGAGAACGAATGCTCTTCTCTCGGCGTCGCTGACCTCGAGGAGCTTCGCGACAAGAAGCTGGAATTTCCCAAACAACTTGTGAGCCTCACAAAAGAGCCCTTGAAGGCAAACTTTTCCGGATACATGCCATCCTTGAATGCCTCGAGCAGTATCAGCCAGGTTACTCCCAGCAAACCTCCAGTTTGGGACAGCCACCATCCGAAGCACCCACAGTTCAATGTCGAGCGGTACTACTCGGAAATGACTGGAAAGTACAATTGCCCCAGGGAGCGTTGTGGGTGAGTAGTCGCTTAGGTGCTTGAGCGTCTTGTAGAATGCTAACGGTCTCCAGGAAAACATTCAAGAAGGGCAGCGGGCTCGTCGGGCATCTTAGATCGAACGCCCATGAAGCGGGCCAATACCGCTGCCCCTATTGCCTCAGGGCCTTCAGGTCACTGGAAGCGATTACTCAACACGCCGAGTCCAACGGCGTGCGATGCCGTATGCGAGATACAGACACATACAACTCTTACCTGGACCAGTTGACGGGAGGCATGGTGGACATCTCTCTCGACCGCCATAAGGACGGGACCCTAAAGTATGAAGTTGCGAAAGTATTTAGCGCGCAGTCTTCCGGCCAAACCGCCAGCGAAGCTTCGGGGAAGGTCAAGGGAAAGGAGATTGGTTGTTGGTGGTGAAGTCGGGGGTGAGATGAGAGAGTGTGGCTAGGTATCCCTTCCATAGGTAGTGGTGGTTCGGAACGCGAGCCCGAGCAGGGAAGGGATTGGACTTTTTCAATGTTCTAAAATACTCTTCATCTTTGCTAGGGAATCAAATGAGGCAATCAACAATTCTCGTCACAAAGCCTTTATTCTCTAAGGACAATTCCCCATACCTACTGTCCATCGAGGTGACTTCAGAGTTGCCCCGCTATCCATGCGTTTTTTGAGGTCCCTTCCCTTGCAACGCGGCTTGGGGGAAGCCCCTGATGACCTAAGCGCGTCGGGGACCATTCAGCCATGACAAGGTACGTAATTTCGAGATTCCGCTGACATGGAAGTTTGCAGCTTCATCAACCCGTAGTCACTAATAATCCGCCTTTTCCCGTCCCTCTTCCTTCTTTGGCAACTGGCAGAAAATCTTGTTGTCCATCCATCCGAGGGACGTCGCTGTCCTTACCGTCGACGTCGCTCATCTTAAACCATTGCCGAGACCAAAGAGCTCCCTTCAAACGAGCCAGCCGACATTCCCCGTCCACTTGGGGATAGTTGTCCTCTGTCCCCTGTCGATCAGATAATGGATTAGGAAAACCAATCTTTCGACACGACATCGAGTATTGAGAGCATACGCACAGCGTACGACGGGCGGCGCATTGCGGATACACGGCCGGACGAAAGACGCATCCCGCAGACGAAGATCGGCATCGTGGAGGACAAACGAATCTGCGCCATGGGTCGATGGGCGCGCAAGATGGAACGCGCTTGCTGTGCCTTTGCGACGTACGTCCCGCTCGTATTTGTTTACGGGCTAACGTCGTGGGCGGTGTGGGTGGTGGTGAACATTGGTAGCTCGAGTACGAAGAGCGGTTGGATCGGTATGTCTTGTCTTGCAGTTCAGGAGACTTGAGAGAACGGCTTCGGGAGAGAATGTCAATGGGATAGCAGGTGGTCAGCAAAGGATTGGAAAAGCTAACCTGGAGGATACGCAGGCACGGGCTCGTCGATGGTGGGAGTAGCGCTCTACCTGATGCTCAACTGGGCCTATACAACAGCTGTCTTCACTCCTCCCGGGTCAACAACGAACGACATGGGCTATGGCCTCCTCCCGACCCAGAACACACCACAACCGACCTCCTTTACTGTAAAGAGTAATGGCGAGCTGCGGTTCTGCAAGAAGTGCCAGGCACGCAAGCCCGACCGCGCCCATCACTGCTCGACCTGCCGGCGATGTGTCCTGAAAATGGATCACCACTGCCCCTGGCTGGCGACATGCATCGGTCTCCGCAACCACAAGGCATTCCTTCTTTTCCTAATCTACACGACTGTATTCTGCTTCTGGGACTTTGCTGTCAGCGCCTCCTGGGTCTGGTACGAGGTCCTCGACGAGAAGACCGAGTACATCGACACGTTTATGCCCATCAACTTCATCATGTTGAGCGTCATTAGCGGCATCATCGGACTCGCTGTAGGCGCATTCACTACTTGGCACATCATCCTGGCCAGCCGCGGCCAGACAACAATCGAGTGCCTTGAGAAAACGCGCTACCTCTCACCAATTCGTCAGACGTACAACTCGGTCCATGACCCGGCCAACCGCTTGCCCCAGGCCGCCCAGCAGTTTGTCGACTTTCACGCCAACGCACTTCCCGGGATCACACGTCCGGAGGAAGGAGAGGAGCGTCGGACACAGGAAATGCCACGGACCTATCCCCCTGATGGCTCTCACCCAGTCCATCTATCGTATGTCCAGATGGAACAAGAACAGCGAAGGCAACGCTATGAAGAATATCTCGATGAGCAAGACTCGGGGAAACTGCCAAATGTCTTCGACCTTGGCTGGAAACGTAACTTGCTGCATCTCTTCGGTCCTACCCCTGTGTTCTGGTTCGTTCCTGTCTGTAACACGACTGGTGACGGCTGGTCATGGGAGGCAAGCAGCAAGTGGCTCGAGGCCCGAGACCGACTTCGTGCCGAACGTGAGGAGCAACGGGCCCGCGAAGTCAGCGCCGGCTGGGGTGCCCCAGATGAGACGCCCTCGATCCCCAACCGACCAACCGGTGCTGGGAGGCACTTTCCCCCCAGCCCACCAGCCAGCGGCGGCAAGCCGATGAGCAAAGCAGATCGCGTGTTGGGCCGAGATCCAAACCTCTACGCCGATGTGACGCAGAACGTCCCGCTGCGACGACTCAGCCCTCGTGGCAAGACCCTCGAAGATGAACTAGCGGATCTAGATGAGTCTGAAGACGACGGCGGGTTGGAGTTTGACACCACCGGCGACGACAAGAAGGCCACGCTGGAATCATTCTCGAGCGAGGCGAAACGCCGTGAAGAGGCAGAGCAACGCGCCCTAGAGGTCGTCACCAACGGCGGCTGGGGCCGGGGCGGCGCCAGCGGCATGTTGAGGAAGGGAGGTTCGCAGACCAGTCTGAGCCGGTCAGAGAGTCCTAGGTTCCAGGATGAAGGCGTCGATTAAAGAACAGACCGAGCGAGCGAGTTTGTCCTTTTGTTTTTTGCGAAAAGAAGAAGGGGAAAAGAAAAGAGAAGAAGGGGAAGCAAAAGCGATCCTTTTACTCTCCCTAAGCCTCCCTAGCTTGCCTAGCCTTGATGAGGCCTGAGGGTTATTTATTGTGTGATGAAGGGATATCGCGGGTTCCGGCGTTGGTTTATTTGCCGATACTTTTTTTTTGTTTTCTCTTCTTTCTTTCGTTTACTTTGTCTTGTCTTTCGGCAATGGTATGTATGTAATACGATATCTACCTTTTTCTGTTGGTTGTGTGCTGGCTGTTTTTGGTTGGAACTTTGGGTTAGGCTTGAAGGAGGGGACGGGGGGTTGGGAATGGATGTATGATATATAATTATATAACCGTCAATGAACGATTGTTGATTCTCACAGGGAGTTACTGGGATATAAGAATTACGTGGACTTGATGTGAGCATTGTGCTGGGGTTGGAGGTTGGCGGTGGTGTTGTGAGCTGGTTGACTTGACGCTTTTCACGCGCAACATCCTTTGAGAAGTTGAGTTAGAACAACAACCAATGTCTACCAGCAGACAGCATCAATTCTACCAACATTACTCCCTATTCCATCCATCCTCTCCCATCGGCGCCTACACACACCCACCCCCCCTCCAACCCCATCGCCAATACCTTCCCAATCTCCCTCCCCCTCGCAAAACAGGAGGCAACCCATCATCCCTCTCCCCAAACACGAATCAAAACCCGCCCTCCCAGGGTCCAGGGGTTTCAACCCACGGGCAGGCCCCTGTCCCTACCATACGTCACAACGACGCAGATCTCCACGAACGATCGACAGCAGCGATCACGAGACCAGGGGGGGGGCGTGTGAAGTAGGTATGCATGCCTGTGTTTCAGAAGTGAGGGTGAATTCGTGGTCCCTCCAGTGGAAGATTAAAAAAGGAAAAAAAGAAAAGAAGGGTAAGGGAAAGAAGGGACGTAAAGGGGGAGGGGAGTTGAGCTAGGGATGATGGCGGGCGTTCAGGGGGAGATGTGTTTCTATCATAGGTAGAACAGCCGACCGAGGGGGTGGAAATGATAGGGGATGTATCCGTCCCTAGCTGCTCCGTAGACCTACTAGGTATGTAGGGAGACAAAAACCCTCGCTACAAGCAGGACATGTTCGTACTATAGAACATACTCCGTACAAGACTGGCGGTCAGATCATTCACATTTGAACCAAAGAAACGTCACCGTGAAAACGTTTCATATCATTCAAAACGTTCCATTTCATTTCATTTCATAACCATCATTCCCTCCCTCACAAGGCAGGGTAACCCTTTTTTCCCCCGTTCCGTCCCTTCTGTATCTTCCAACCCAAAACCCAACACAAACCCTGACGCCCATAACCCATAACCCCAACGGTGTGAGAGAGAAACCATACGCCATCACCCAAAGATCCAAGAGGTCCCCGTCACTCAGAACCCCAAAGGGCGATTCCAAGTGTCCCATGTCCCATACACGTCCCTCCTACAACACGCAAGACCCGGGGGTATAAAGAGTAAAGGAAAATTGACCATCATCGAGCCCGTTGTTTCACCCCCATCCAAGGGGCATTAAAAACTCCAACCACAACAAATAAAGGGGGCAAGGCGACCCGGGATATCGAAATGAAGTGTTGACGTAGCGCGAGCCACTGGTATCGTTCGTGTATGTCGATGCAAGTGTGGGATTAGAAAAGATTCAGAACCGTATTTGCCCCATGTTGGCGAATGGGAAGGCTTCTCCCTATGCCTCCGAGCGAAACTTCCTTCGCCCGTCCGCCGTTTCCTTGCCTCGGTAGTTTCCATCCCCGTTGATCGCTTCCAGAAGTAGCCTTCACGTCGTTTGCGTCGCGAGTGGTTGTCCTATTGCGCATTCCTATGCGTCCCTCTCGTCCACCGTTGGAGTCCTGTATCCACGTCTTTCTGGGAGGTCGAGAGTGATAAAACAGGGACTCCAAATCCGGCCACGTATGTTGGCAACTTGACACTCGGTGCAGATGATCAAAACAAAGGATTTGAGCAATAAAGCGCAACAACAAAACAGAATGCCCGTGTGGTTTCCCTGCCTTGTGCCAGTCTATGATACTTGATTCCAGTCCCCAATGCAATGCTAATCCTTTGACGCTCCCAAACAGAGAAGAAAGACACGGCCCAAGCGTGCTTTGTATGCATATTCCTTTTCATACCCGTTCCTATCCTGTATTGCCGCTTTACAGCCTTTCCAAAAAAAAAGATAAACAAAAAAGATCAACCCAGAAAAACAACCAACACCGCTCACGCTCAACTCAGGGGGGGGGGGGGGTATTCGTCCATCTTTAGTTTTGTTTTCATGCGCCGTGGTTTTGACAAAGGAAATGGATCGTCCGTGTACAACGTTGTACCATCCAAGCAAAGGATTGCTTCAGAGACAACAAGGGAAAAAAGAAAGGACCAAGGGCACAAAGAATGGCATGGCTCCAGCCATGTTAGAAACACAAGTCCCCAAAAAAATCCCACCGCTGTTGTCGCGCCAGGACCCCTTTGGGATCGTGGAATAGGGGTGTGGGGTAGAATCGAAAGGCCAACTCCGGTACTCCAGCATCCAGCTGCCCGCTGATTTTGATAAAGGTAAAGGCGTTGGATCGTGAGATACAGCTTCGTCGATAAGTCGAGTCCGGCGTCGAGTCAAATTATATCCAAAGAAATTGAAAAAGTGTGTTGTACAGGCAAGTCTCCAGATCATGGATAGCTTTCAAAGCTCGACTTCTCCGAGCTTGACTTGTCAATAGTGCTTTTAGGGCTGGTGTTGATGCGGCTAAACACCTTGCCGCCCAGCCTGTTCAGTTTGTTGCCGTCCTGGGTGCGTCGAGGCGCATCAATCATCATCTTCTCAACTGGGTCCACGTCAATCTTGCAGAAGAGCTTTGAGAACAGGTACTGGTCGCCCGCGTGGTTGAGGAGCGGCAGAGTGCGGTATCCCTGCTTCAGGTTGTTGAGTTTGGCGGTGTATGTTGCAACCGCCGGTCGGTCGTTGTATTTCTCTCCGTTGGCAGACAGCTTCACCGACCACCGAACAAAGATGAGATCAGGGTGCTTTGTCGTCACCTTGAACTTGAATTTGCCCTCAAAGTTGGGGTTGAAGCCATTCTCGCGGACCACATCCGTCTGGACCTTGAGCGGTGTGTCGGGCTCGACAGCCAAGTGGCAATCAGCGTCCTTCTTGTCACGCTTGTCGTTGGCGTGGAAAACCTCAACTTCAACGTAGGGGTCCATCGACTTGTGCGCGGGGAGGTTGGCTGGACGCATAAGCTGCTGGGCCGAGATGACGTCAATCGTGAACGACACCACGCTGCGCCACTTCTTACCCTCCGCGATATCCGAGTTGTAGGGGAGGACCTGGATGTCACGGAGCTCGGCGGGCTTCAGAACGTAGCCCGAACAGTCCTTTCCGCCGTCAAACATGGCACGGTTCAGCTGCATGCCCAGGTCGAACGTCTGCCAGTTAAGAGCCGCCATCTGCACGCCGCGGCGCCAGTAACTGAGAGGGTCAAAGTTATTGGACGTGATCCGGGTTCGGTCGGGGTAAACCCGCATCAAGTACCGCATGTTATGGATGTCGAGCGCCATCTTCTCCTCTTTCACCCGGGAGTGCTTAGCAAAGCTCGACTCCATAAAGGAAAAGATGTGGTTGTACTGCTTGGCATCAGGCGTGTCGAAGCCAGAGAACTTAACACCCGCACAGTAGACGCCAAGGTCTCCGAGCACCTTGACCGTCTTGTTCGGTGTCTTCCTCGCGCTCTTCTCGGCGCCGCTCTCGTTATCGCTCGTGCTGCTGCTCATCATGTCATGAACCCGGCCCTCGGTGATGGTGTTGACACGGGTCTTGCTGACCAGCCTCCGAGTGGAGTGGCTGGGGGTGAGCATCGGGCTCTGGGGGAGCGACTGCGAGGGCATCAAAACAGAGCCGTCGGGGATGGTCGGTCGGCTCAATGGCGAGTTCAAGCTGTTCAAACTGTTGCCGCGTCTGCGGCCCCGAATTTCGTTGCTGACGGGCTCCTCCTTGATCTGCGGCTTCTTCACTTTGATAAGGACGCGCTCCATCAACTGCGAAGGCGACGGGAGCTTGTCCGGCGACGACGCCTCGAGCGTCTCCGTCACCAGCCGGGAGCCAAAGGCCTCTTTGATGATTTCAACCATCGTTACCTGCTGAGCAGGGCTGCAGTGCACTTCGAGAGAGATCCAGAGGGGGAATTTTGATTTGACAAATGCGTAGTTGTTGATGGTAGTCATTACCTCGCGGAAGCTAATCGAGGTGGTCATTGTCCGGCCGTGGTTGACTTCCGGCTGGCCGTTGTAGCCGTCCCAGCAGTCGACCTCCACGCAGCGGCATCCTCGAACCAAAGATGAGATATAGCCCTCCACGCTAGATTGGCCAGCGACCTGTCGGCCAAGCAAGTAGGTGTTGTGAGAGCTGGAGATAAAATACTCGTTCATAGGTCGATCTAGAGTATACTCCCGGGGCTCCTGCACGATCGGATCGTTGTCCTCGGAGGTAAGGAAACTAATGAATGCCGACTCCGTCATGACCAGGCCCGTCTCACAGGGGCTGCTGTAGCGAGAAAATAGCTTCTCCCAAGTGCTAGGGTTGGAATTGACATCCTCCCCCTGCACGTCATGGAGGAAGCACAAGAACTCCTGCAGAGTGAGACCAACCTCGGGGTTCTTGGCAGCGTCGCGCATGATTCGCACCACATCGCGCCTCTCCTTTATGAGTTGCACAAAGCTCCTAAATTCGGCGAAATTCAGCTTGTGATTGCCGCGAACGGCACATTGGCGAAAGTGTGTGTCGAGGATCCACTGCGAACTGTGAATGTGCAGGTTCTGGCAAACACGTCGCACGCCGGCGATGTCGAGCTCCTCATGGTCGAGTCCTCGTGCCTGTTCGCCAAACTCCTTGGCCATCTCGCTTCGCCAGTATTGACTAATGGCCCGATCGTCAAATGACATGAGGGACGTCATCAACTCTTGCCGGTACTTCAACATTGCCTCCAGGAACTCAGTCCAGAGCTTGTGGCCCTTGTCATCGCTGGTGACGATGTGCATGAACTTGGTCTTGACGGGGTTTTCAGGAGCTGCGTAGATGATGGTGAACCAGTTCTTGGCCTGCATCTCTGGGGTGCCGAGGTCGAGATAGTACTGTTGAACATCGGAGCCCTTTCGAATTTCTTTGATCTCGTCCACGTGGAGGGACTTTTGGGGGCGCGTCCGATCCCAGGAAAGCTTGTTGGATTCAGTCTCGTACACGAGGTTAATCTTCTTCGTTCGGCGGATTTTCCTAGATACTTTCAACACAATGCTTCCATTGTGAAGCTCGGCCGGGAGCACAGGGCCAGCCATGGCACCGGCGCTTCCATTGATAGAGCCGGCGGTGCTGTTGGTCGAAGAGGTATAGGTCGAACCGTCAAGTGCAACGAAAGAGATGGAGTCGTCAGGGACCACATCTGCCTCCTCGTCAGTGTCGATGAGGGCGCTGCACTCAGGAGGCGCGGTGGCATTGCTATCACTTCGTCTTCGCAAGATACTAGGGCCAACGCTTCCGTCACGGCTGGCGGGTGCCGCCGAGGACTGTCGCCTCCGGGTTGCAAATCGGTGTGCCCGGTTCGAGAAACGGCGAATCAGGTTGCCCTTGCCATTGGCATTGCTGTTGCTCATGGCCTCGGACATGGCGCCCTGGTTGGTCACCAAACTCTGACCTAGGGAGTTGACGCTCATTTTGCGAGAAAGGATGGACTCGGGCAGCTGGAAGCTTGATGATAGGGGTTCGTCGTCGCGCCCTCGCATAACATCGGGTGATGGCTGCGCAGAGGAGTTGGTGGTGAGAATTGCCGTGCCTGGAGACATGATAGGGGAGCCTTGTTGCGAGCTTGAGGCCACGGAAGAAGCACTGATGGCAGACATGGGGATGGTGACTGGTTGTGTTTGTGAGTAAAAGGTGGTCTGGACCCGGCCAGGTTGGGAGCGTAATAATGAAGACATGTCTGGAAAGGGCTGGGGGGAGGTAGAGAAAGTGAAGTCTGTGTCAGGATCTGAGATAAGAGACATGGTTGTGCTTGGGGTGGTGCTGGCACTATAAGAAGAGAAGTGGTCGCGGCCGAAGGTTGCGCTGAAGTATATAAAATGAGCTCAGGCAGTATGAGAAGCCATGGTGGGACGTCTGGTACTGGGGGGTAGCAATGAGAGACAGTATTGCGGGGAAGAGGCTGCAGAGGCCGATCTCTCGTAGAGAGGCTGTCAACCTGGGGTACAGCCAACGTCAGAACGGGAAGCCAGGGACCGGGGCCAGGGCGTAGGAAAGAGGTAAGGAGGTATGTATCGACGCAGCTGCAGGGACGGACGCAGGATGAGGTGCCGTTTGGGTGGATCGCCTGAGGTAGAGAGGACCAGGTTCCAAGAAGGTAAGCTCGAGGAGGTCTTGTCGAGGCCGATCTGGGGCGCGGAGATGTGCCAAGTTCGCGACAGCGTATGAGCTGGCAGATGGTGGGATATGCAGGTGGCTCCTTTGGGGCCGCCTCGGGGTTGCTGGATGAAAGAAGGCAGCTCTGAAGCTGGGCAGGTGGACAACTGCAGCACAACGTAGTGCGGCGCAGAACGCGGAAAGCCAGAGGTGAAGAGAGAATCAGAGGTGCCCGTCGAGGGTCACGGCTCGTAGCAGCTTGGTGTCACCCGGCGATTGCGCAACCCGTGGCGTGGGAGAACCAAAAAAGACAAAACCTGTCTGGATGATAACACCAACAACGTCCAGCGTTGGGTCCAAAGCGGTGTTGAAGAGTGACGGTTAAGTCGGAACACTCGGTTGCGGCCAAGAATAAATCCACCACAAGGGTAACGTAGACGCTGTGTCAAGACCAGTAGCACATGTAGAGCCACCGACGCAGAGGATCTGGACGCAATCGGGAGACAGTGGTCGAAACGAAACGCGGCGATATCCAGGTCCGGAGAATGGCGAATTCGTTGAGTCACCGGGGGAGCCAATGGGAATGGTAGGCGAGGAGAATCGATATCGCAGACAGGCGAGATGAATTTGGAGGTGGTGAGATGGTGAGGAATCGAAGCTAAAGGCGCCGCGGAAAGTGATGGACAGCTTTGCTGCGGTGTCAGGTATGCGATATGAAGAGGACACAAGATCCTTTTTCTGGTCGAGTCTTGTTGTTGTGGGAGCTGAGAAGACAGAGGCTATGGATAGATGGTTGACGGAAAAGAACCAGAAGGTTGGAGGTTGTCAATGGCAAAGTTGGTGGTGGATCGGGAGGGGTAGAGGGTAGGAAGTTTGCTTTGGAGGGGGGGAGTCCAGGTAGTAATAAAGTAGCCCAAGGAAGGAGATGGGTGGTAGAGGCGAAATAGGCCAACGGGTAAGGAGGGAAGGGGGGGAAAGGCAATTCGCCCCTAAAAGGCGGGCAAGGGAGACCAAGTTAGAGAGGTCGGCAGGTAGATTGAAAGTTATGCTGGCGTCGTTCAAGGCGCGAGCGAGCGCGGGCGAGACTCGAGCAAACTAAGGTGAAAGAGAGCTAGTCGTCGAGAAGAAGTTGGATGGTGGGAAGCGGGAGCGTCTTTGTATGCGGCGCTGGCACTGGGTGAGTTGGGCCTTGGGCCATGGGGCTGGGGGGTCGGGAAATTATGGCGGGATGGACGCCAGCCAAGAGTGTCTTTCTTTATTTGGAGCGCGGTCTCTGGGAAGAGGGAAGCATGCCGTGGGTTTTGGGGAGTTGGGTGTCGGTACATGAGGGAGTACGGGGAGAAAGGTACAATCCATAGGAAATGCGAGAGCATGGAGGAAGAGGAGCCGGTAATTATGGGAGGACGGAGTACGGAGGTGCATGCTACCTGTACGTAGTATGTACGTGCGTTGCGTTCGCTGGCGCTTGGGGGTGCTGGGTCGCTTGCTGGCGGTGTCTTGTCTCGCCAACTTCCAAGGTCAGGAGGAGCCTGTAAGAGCGGCAGAAGGAGGACGGGAGGAGGAGGAGGAGCACCAGCACCAGCAAAGCAGCATCAGTAGTGCTGGATGTACCAGCACTTCCAGCGAACTGAGGGACAAGACACAGAGAAAGTGGGCAGGCGACCAGGGATTGATTGATGGATGGATTGACTGGGATCGAGGGGGGAGAGGTGGGGAGCACGTACCGGACGTACACCTCACCCTCACACACACTCTCTCCCCCTTCTTTATTTTTTATTTTGTCGCCTTCTGTCTTTCTCTGTGGAAGAGAAAAAAAAGAGAGAGAGATGACCGGGGTATTACTGGAGACTGGGGGAAAGGACAAGG
>JABFFI010001165.1:0-44386 GCA_013623725.1 Fusarium robinianum
GGTGGGGTGGGGGTGGGGGGAGGGGAGGATGCTTTTGAGGGAGGGGGGGGATGATGGGCAGGGGGGGAAGAATAAGAAGCAGAAGAAGGATGAGGAAGAAAAGACCGAGGAGGATGCTGACAAGCTTGAGGAGACTGACAAGAAGAGCGAGGAACAGAGAACTAACTAATAACCAAGAGAGGGATATCCATTGGAGGACTTGTCACACGAGTTGAGATACACCAGAAAGGATTGGTCAGAATGCGTTAGAGATGGTATACGGCATACGCCTTTTTCTGTATGTTTATTGTCCCAGAATGACAGCTTTCCCAAACATGACGTCTATATCGTTCCATGTCCTCCATCCCTAATCTTCCATGTCCCCCTCTCCCTCCCATCAGTAAATCGTACAGATAAAGCCTCGTTCCCCGTCGAGGACAAACAGAGCGGCGTGGTTGTTCCCCCCCATTTTTGCTGTTATACAGCCCAAGTATGATAACGACCAGTAGTCCCCCTCCTCAAAGAAACAAGTGTTGTTATATAGTTGCCGCGGTGTTGGTTGTTGATGTCGTTGTTTTTCGTCTTCCGTGTCGAGAGCCCTCCCTGAAGCAGTTTCCCCCCCCCCCTTCACACATGATGATGGCACATATTGTACAGGTATTAACACATATCGCGGCAACCATCCTCTGGTCGCCAGCAGCCCGCGTTTCTCAAAGCGCCGATCCGACAATGCAGCAGCCCCAACCCCATGACGCCGGAGATAATGACTGCCTGTCCCTTTTTTTCAGCTCCTTTTTAGTACCAGTCTCGTCCGCTCTTCTGCATCTCAATCAGACGCCATCCCCGCGTCTCCGGGTTGTTGACGTCCTCTGACACCCGCGTGATACCGATGGCGTACGTCACCAGCTGCACCTTGTCCTCCATGCCCGCCGCAAGCTCGTTGCTCTTAGCGTTGCGGTAGACGTGAACCTCTTGCGTGCGGCAGGTGATGATAAAGACAGGCACCTCACCAGGGTCTAGGATGCGCGCCCTGAGGATGTCGACGTTCCTGATGTCTAGGATACGGCCATCTGACTTCATGCCCGCCTGAAGATACTGCTTGGTCAACGCCTCATAGACAGAGTACTGAGCTGCCGACAGCCAGAGCCTCAGCGTCTCTGTATCTCCCTTCACGTAGGCGTCCAGCACCTCGGGGAGAATGTACTCGCGGAGCTCCTGAAGGAAGGGTTCGACCTGGAAGCTGGGGTCCATGGCTCGGAACTTCTTGATAACCATGGCTGTCTCGTTCTCGGCAAAGAACCCAGCGATGCGGTCCGTGATGCTTCGGGCCGTGGAAATGAGAGGGTTCTCCGACTCCTCGTACTTGCCCTTCATGCTGAAGACGCCCTGCAGCACCTTGTTGGTATCGCGGAAGTCTCTCCAGGCCTCCTTCCAAGCAGCGTCCTTGTGAAGTGTGACGTTGGTGCCGGCGCTATGGATAGTTAGCACATTTCATCATCACTCAAGTCAAGACAACTTACTCGGGATCCTCCTGCATGACCTCGCCAGCCTTGATTCCTCGCTGCTGGTCCATGAGCTCGCGGCGCCTTCGTCGCTCTTCCTTCTCCACCCATCCACCATATCGCGAAGAGCTGCCATCATCAATGACATTCTTGACGTTCTTATAGGCCTCGGTGTTTCGGATAGGCTGCGTAGCCTTGTCCATGGCGTCGCCGGTGACGTTGGCGGCCTTGCGCACACCCTTGACGACCGGAGTCTCCCAGGTCCAGGCGGCACCCTTGCCAATGGCACCAGCAGTAGCCTTGGCACTTCGTGAGACGGTATCAGAGACAGCGCCAGTTGACTTCTCATAAGCCTCTCGCGCGCGCCGCACCGATTCGCTTTCGGCAAACTGGTTGGCAGAGGCGGCGATCTGCTTGGTAGACTCATTCCACTCTTGAGACTTCTGGAGCTCGGTGTTCATGGTCTCCATGAAAACCTGCCAGGGAGTCTTGTCGCCATGGGGCGGGGGAGGGGGAAGGTCCTCCTTCTTCTTCTCCTCCTTGCCCTCTTCCTTTCCGTCCTTGCCATCCTTTCCGTCTTTGCCATCCTTGTCGGCATTCTCGCCCTCGTCGGTCTTCTTGGACTGTTCCTCCTCGGGCTTTGCCTCAGATTCACCTTCGGTAGGCTTCTTATCCTTGGCTTCAGTCGCGGCGGCGGCACCCGAGGTAGACTGCTCGGCCTTCGGCTTCTCCTCTTGGTATAGCCGGGGAGAGACGTGGAGGAGGCGAGATTGGACGGTGTAAGTGGGAGAGAAACGCAATTCGGCGGGCAGGAAAGCAGGTCTCAGCGGCGACCGGATCGCACCCGACAGCATTGGCCCTTGTGACCTGGCGCCATCGCGGCTGGCATTCTGTGAGAGCTGAGAAGCTAATCTGCGGTATGATGGGGATACGCCGGTGGAGTTGAAGTGAGTGGATGCCCGCAACAAGGCCGTTTCGGATTGTGCCGCCTTTCTCGTGAGGGAGTTCATGATTGCAACAACACACAAGGGGTATGAAGAGCCCTCCACAGAACGCGATTGAACGTGGGACGGGGCGATGAGAGAGAGAGAGGGAGAATGGTAGAAGTATTGGAGGGGAATGGGTGGAAGCCGGTAGAACAGGCGGGAGGAAATTTTGGTTTGCGATCTCGGTTGCGGGCGGGAAGGAAGGCGGCGACACGGCAAAGCCTCGGAATAATATTTTCGGACTCCGGCCGGCGTTGAGCTTGACCCGCGTAAAAATTGGCAGTAATCGGATCGCTTCAATTAACCACCACCGACCGGCGATGCACACAATATGAGTCGGCCATTGACGAGTCGCCTTGCGACCCAATCACTCTTCCGGGTTCCCCGAACTTCTGTCTTGAGATGTCCCATCCAGAACGCCCGGCCGATCTCGCAGACCAGTCCTCGACGGGATGATCTTCCCCGGCCTCCTCCACCTCGATCCCCGAGGCGGGCTATCCCTCGACCCAGTACAGCCTCGCTGCTCGACAACATCTACGGCGCATCACCGCCACCGGGGGTGCAGACTACCCAGTCCAATGCCATGGCCGACATCTCCCAGAGTGTAGTCTTCAAGACCTTCGACAAGTCCTTCATCGACACGAGCGTCTTGTCTGGTGGCCCTCCCAGGGTGCTCCGGGGCAAGGAAGACGACATTGAGCCCTTCCACTTCCACATCTACTCGCACAAGCACAATACTCACATCACCTGCACGAAGCCCAACCGCGAGCCCATCATCTCACTCTCCTGCGGCAACATTGGCTTCAAAAAGTCTCGCCGCGGCACCTTCGATTCGGCATATTCACTCACCAAGTACGTCCTGGAGCGATTGATCCACACTGGATGGCCCATGAAAATGTCGCGACTGGAAGTGGTGTTGCGGGGTTTCGGCCAGGGACGAGAGGCTGCGCTCAAGGTGCTCATGAGCCCTGAAGGCAAGGTGTTGCGTGATAAGATTGTTCGCGTGGCCGACTCGACAAGAATCAAGTTTGGCGGAACCAGGAGTGAGAAGCCGAGACGTCTGTAGTCACGGAACTGGAAATAGCACAGGGGGGATTTTGGCCGAAGTTGGCACTATGATTGCCTCAGCCAATGTTGGCGGTGGAGGATATGGAAATGATTGTACAATATCTCTATGTACGACTTGTACTATACAAACGAAAGAGGGCGCGAGTTACCTTGCAGCTGCAAGAGCACCTAACGAACGAAGTTGCTCCTAAATCATCAGAACCCTTTGGTATCGTGCCAACCCACGTGAAAAGGAGCGCCGGCCCAAAACTCCAGACACCAGGAAGGAAAGTAATGTATACAAGTTGTTAGTAGCCACCCCAGAAACGGCACCATGCTCCAGTCTATCGCCGTGAAACTCGCTCTGCGGGAGGCAATTGTCGCCCTGCAGAGTCTCGCATGGCCCCCTTGCCCTTTCCACTGCCCCCTTGTCTCCTCTCCTCCTCGCTATCCCAGCCACCGTCATCTTCACTGTCATTTGTAGCAGTTAAAAGGTGTGGAGTGGATGGTTTGAGCATACTGGACCGTTCGTTGCTATTATCGTAGTCGTCAAGGAGCTCGCCGTCAGCGTCATCATACTCCGGAGGTGCGACCCAGTCCCTCGGCACGACACAAGGCAATGCGACACCAATGCTGGCAGCGCGGTTTAGCCATGACGGACCAGCCTGGCCGGTAAGCTTCTGGCATAGGTATGATGTGAAGTGATTGCAATTCTTGGTGAGGAGGTTGTATGAGGTCCCAAGGAACTGTTCCGAGGCAGCGAGGAGGGTCGCATTGATCTCTTGGTCCGTCGCGAGCGTAAAACCGTGGAGGATTTCGCATCGAAAGGTGCCTCCGGGTGGCTCGGTCTTGGGCTTGGTCCAGTACACGCCGGTCAGGTTTCGTTTGTCGTGGCCGCCGTACGCATACTCCCTGCCGTTAATCACAACGCCTGAGTGAAGAAGGGATGCGCCGACGGTCCATAATACGGTAGACAGTCGCCCGGGCTACTCATTTTATAAATGTTAATAGCTACACGTTTGATGTGGAACGAGCAATGCGAACCGCGCGCGGGCTTACGTACCGGGAGCAAGTCATAGACATGGATAAGAACCTCCGTTTTTTGTAGAGATAGCGTCGATCGGTGCTTGCTCACCGACGAGCTCTTGTTGCTCCGCGGCATGACTCGTAGAAGCTGACTGCAGGACGGCGCCGCAGTTGATGCGACGAGTATGCGACGTCAGAGAGTATGTCTCGGGAGGTTGAGATAGCTGCTTTGTCGTGGTTGGGACTCGGGACGAGCGGGGCTGTGTTATACCTAGATAACTAGGTACAGGTAGAATGCAAATATCCGTGTGCCGCCGTATTACGTAGCTCCCGTCGGTAGGTGCTAATGTGGTGGTACCTGACTAGGTCAAGGCGTAGGTAGTGTGTAAGGCTGGATGATAGGATGAGGAGGTCTAGTCGAGATAATGCATGATAAAGCTAGGTGAGGGAGGAGGATGGTAGGAAATATAAACAAGGAATGAGAGAGATTTAAAAAGAATGAATCAGAGTGGAGGGATCGGACCGCCTGGCCTTGTGTGCCTTGTCGAACAAAGCGGCGTCTCGGCGCGACGTCTTTGATACATGTACCTCAGTCAGTTATCCGCGTACGGAGTACGCAAGCGGCACAGACTCAAAAAGGAAGAGGGACCTCTGCCTCAGCCAATAGGGTTGTCGGTGGTTCTCAGCCGGATCAATTGTACACCCGAAATCCCGTGAAATCTTGGCGCACATGCCCAACCTCTCCAGCTGGGTCGAAGGTGGGGTGAAACAAATTCTCATCTCATCTCCTTCAAGCTCCGTCCCGCACATAAAATCTTCACTTTTCCTTCTTCACCATTTCCTACTTCTTTCCCCCTCTCCCTCTTCGGCGTCGCTCACGTCCTTGATAGCCGCCTAGGCCGATTGAGGTTGGCAATTTGCCAACCAAACTTTCACCACGAAGTCCCTCATCCCTTCGTGGGTATCCTTTACTTCTATCTGCTCCCTCTTTACCCCTCGCGCAGCAAGCTCTGCAGCTCTTGGACACGTTCCATCCGCACATCTACCTATCGTCTTTGTCCCTCGTCGCGGATACGCCAAATCGAGGAACAAGATGCCTCCCAAGAAGCAGGTTGTCGAGGAGAAGATCCCGCTGGGCAGGCCCGGTAACAATCTGAAGAGTGGTATTGTGGGTTGACCATCCGGCCCCTGTCTGCGCCCACCGAGTCTATTGCGGTGAGGATCGCGTCATGCCATGCTCTATGCCTCTTCACCCAAGGCTAACTCCTCATGAAGGTCGGCCTGGCCAACGTCGGCAAATCTACCCTCTTCCAGGCCATTACCAAGAGCAACCTTGGTAACCCAGCTGTATGAAGCCCCCTCGCCGCTCGCCGCCCTAGATTCGGGGTGCTGACAGCGTCAAGAACTTCCCTTATGCCACCATCGACCCCGAGGAAGCCCGCGTCATCGTCCCCGATGAGCGGTTCGATTGGCTAGTCGAAAAGTACAAGCCCAAGTCGGTAGTCCCCGCCAACTTGACCGTCTACGATATTGCCGGTCTCACCCGCGGCTCTTCTACCGGCGCCGGTCTTGGAAATGCTTTCCTGTCCCACATCCGAGCCGTTGATGCCATCTTCCAGGTGGTGCGATCCTTCGATGATGCCGAGATTATTCACATTGAGGGTGACGTGAACCCCACCCGTGATCTCGACATCATCAGCGAGGAGCTGCGACTCAAGGATATTGAGTTCGTCGAGAAGGCCCTTGAGAACCAGAAGAAGAAGACCCGTATGGGTGGCCAGAGTCTGGAGCTGAAGAAGGCTCGGCAAGAGCAGGACACTATCGAGAAGGTCCTGGCCTGGCTGAACGATGGAAAGGACGTCCGCAAGGGTGTCTGGTCACCCAAGGAGGTAAGCTATTTTCCGTCTTTTTTACCACTATCCTCTTTTGCATGATGACAAAAGGCCTTTGGCCCCAACTTAACCCAGCTCGTCGAATGCCTCAAAATAACGCAGAGTGCATCATGAGATAAACTTTATTCTGACAGCAAACCATCTACCATTTTCTTTTTTGAACAGGCAGATATCGAGCATATGCTGACCCGAATCGTGCTCATAGGTCGAGGTCATCAACCCTCTTTTCCTCCTGTCCGCTAAGCCCGTTGTCTACCTCGTCAACCTGTCTGAGAAGGACTTCATCCGCAAGAAGAACAAGCATCTTCCCAAGATCGCGGCATGGATCAATGAGAACGCCAAGGGCGACCCCATCATCCCCATCTCCGTCTCTTACGAGTCGCGTCTCACTCAGTTCGAGACCGAGGCCGAGTCCCTTGAGGAACAGAAGAACGTCGGCGCCGACTCGGCCCTTTCCAAGATCATCACCCAGATGCGCAAGACTCTGCAGCTGGGCAGTTTCTTCACCGTCGGTGCTGATGAGGTCCGACAGTGGACTATCCGCAACGGCACCAAGGCGCCTCAGGCCGCCGGTGTCATCCACACTGATTTCGAGAAGACCTTCATCCAGGCTCTCGTCTTCAACTACCGCACCCTCAAGGAGCTGGGTGACGAGTCCGAGGTCAAGTCCAAGGGTAAGGTCATGACCAAGGGCAAGGAATATATTGTGGAGGATGGTGATATCCTGCACATCAAGGCCGGTGCTGCCAAGAGCTGAGGAGCGAATATCTATATCGATATATATACCTTTCCTTGCCTCGGGCTGCACTTAGTCTGGAGAATTAAAAAGTTAAATGAGACGATGTGATGAATCCCAATACCCCATCATCACTTATTGTGCGCCACTTGCTGCTTCCAACCATGACTTTGTGCCATGCTGTGTGTCGTCGTTGTGCCTATATGACCCTTCGTTCAACACTATACTATCTTCATCACCAACGGATCAACCAACTATGTATGTCCTCACACGATAGTCAAAGCGAAGAAAAACACCATTCTCCAAAACCGGAGTTTCGAGCCATTTTATCTTCCAACCACCCTGCCCAACTTTTTGTTCCCCCCTGCCCGCCTACCTAATCTAGTGCACCAAGGAACCGACACCTCTAACCATGCAGTTTTTCCATGTCCCATGGCCAAAAACGACCTTTGTCTGCTCTCTTGCACTAAATACACACGTCGTCGTCGTCACGAGACCTCCCCATCAATCCTATCATGGATTTTATTTCACGACCTCACATTTCTTTCTTTTTTGTTGGACTCTTCAAGCTTTCAAGCTCTCTTCAAGCAAGTCTCGTCACCCCTGGCCACTTCCCCCTTGCAGCCGTCTTAAACGCCTCCACCTGGCCGCTCTTCCAGCCCTTGAGGGTCTCCAGGACATCAAACGCATCGGAGAACTCGATGGTCGGCAGCTTCAGAATATCAACAAGGTCCTGCTCGGCCTTGGCCTTGTCCTGACCGAGGAGCACCTGGGTCTTGATGGCGGACAGAACGTGGGCGGGGCTGGTGCTGTTGGCGGCGAGGAAGTCCTCGTTGAACTTGACGACATCGGAGGTGGGCTGGATGTCCTTGAACTGGGCCTTGAGGACCTCGAGGACCTTGGCGGGGATGCCGGTGGGGGTGTCGAGGAGGTGCTGGAACGCGGCGATCTTCTCGTGTACTTGCGGTGAAGTAGGGTCGAGCTTCGCGGCGTGTCGGAGGCAGCGGAGGGCAAGAACATACTTCTCTGGAAGTGAGAAAATAATATTAGCCAACACTTCTTCAGGTCGAGAGATGGGGTATGTGCAGGTAGGTAAGACTCACTTCGGCGCATGTACACTTCGAAACCGACAAACTGGCCGTTGATGTTCCTCGGGCTGAACTCAAGCAGAGGAATGACCAACTTCATGGCCTCACCGAGAGGGTCCTTGGTAGCGGCCAATTTCAAGCCCAGGGGGTCGTCATCCTTCTTCTTCGCCTCACCGTCCTTGTCCTTGCCCTTGTTGGGGTCCTGCTTGGCCTGCTTCTCAGCGGCCTCGCGCTCCAGGCGCTGCAGCTCTTTCTTCGCCTTCTTGGCGGCCTTCTTCTTAGCCAAGGCATCCTCGGGGCTCTCTTCCGCGCCATTGATTCCATTCGTGGATGGCTTATCGGCCAGCTTCAGGTAGATGTCGATAGCGTCGAGGGCTGCTCGGGAGTAGAAGGGGTGGTCGCGCACATGGTTCTCCCATAGCATCATGTCGACATAGGCTCGGATCTGTCCCTTTCGCAGTGAAAAGGTGTGGAAGTCAATCTGGTCCTCTTGCCAGACATCAAAGATATTGGTAATGGCATGGAATCGCTTCAATGCGAGGCCGATGTTGCCCTGTCGCGCATACGACTCTCCGTCTTCCGTCAAGTACCACACACACTGCATATCGTGGAGATCTGTGAGGGGGCCCCCGACGGTCTCTGCACGGGTGAAGAGGCCGACAGTCTTCAGCGCCCTGTCATTCTCATCGTTGCGGAGCTGGTACTTGGCGGCCTTGGTGTTGATATATCGGTCCTTAAGGTCGAGCTTTCTAGCATAGTCCATCATCTCAGCGGCCTTTTGTAGGTTTCCAGCGTGCTTGAAAATCCGAGCCTTGGTCATGTGGAAGTCAACACTCTTGGGATCCTTCTCGATGGCCTTGTCGATGTACTCGGTGGCCTTGCCCAGGTCGCGGCTCAGGTGGTAGCTGTAGTGCTGTGCAAGGTAGTAGAGTGCTGCCGCCTCGCCCTTGTCCTTACTTGAGGAATCAGAGGTCTGGGATTCTAGGTATTCCTCGGCCAGGTCGGCGAGCGTCTCCTTCTTAAAAGAATCAGAGTAGAGATGCTTGAGATTGGCGAATGTTGACGGGACACCCTTGTTCAGCATCAGAGTGAGATATTCCTCAGCTGCTTCCTCGAAGTCATCACCTACACCGTACGTTAATCATCACCATCCAGGCCGGCAAAGGTAACGCGGCAACTTGCCTGTCAGAAAGTTCAGGGGCAGCCGCCTTGCACCATCACACCTGGGGTTCTTGGCCGCATACTCGTCGTAGATGGCCTTGCGAGCCTTGAAGTCGTCCTCCGGCACATCCAAAACCCGCATAAGCCTATCGTAGTAGGCTGATCGCTCCGAATTTCGGTCCAGAAGCGCGCGGCACGCCTTGGCTGCCTCCTCGGTCCGGCCTAGGTAAGTGAGATACTGGGCGCGAGCCTCGAGGAAAGCTAGTCGGTCGAGATTGTGCTTGGCCGCCGTCTCCAAGTGGTCCAAAGCCCGCTGATAATCTCCTTGCTCGGCGATCAGATGGTTCTTGTACATGATAGCCTCGGAGTGCTCGTTGTCGAATTTTGAGGGTGTGGTCTTGAGGGTGCCCTCATAAGTCGTCAGTACCTTCTCGGCCTCGGCAGCGTTTCCGGACAGGTGATAGGCAATGGCGAGCGCAGTCCAGCTTTGTCGTAGCTGCGGCCGCGCCTGGAGCATAGCGGTTCGGCTCTGAATGTATCCCTGGTAGTCTCGCATCTGAATCTGGAGGATGGCAAGATCTCGCTGGATCTGTGCTGATTCGGGCTCGAGGCGGAGGGCAAACTTGTACGCCTTGATAGCCTCATCGTAGTTCTTGTTTGCTCGGTACAGCAAGCCATACACGTGCCAGCAGATGTGTGACTTCATATCCATAGTCAGAGCCTCTTTACCTAGTGCAAACGCCTCCTCCGTCTTGCCCTGTGCATTCAGGATCAGGGCCTTCATGGCAGTGGTGTCTCCATGCTTGGGGTTCTTCTTGAGAATAAGCTCTGCGGACTTGAGACCGCGCTTGTATTGCTTATCCTCATAGCTGCGGATAACGGAGCGAAAGAGGGATGCCTCTTTCGAGGCGAGGGGCTGCGGCATCGTGGATATCGGTGACGAAGACTGGGTAATGACGAGATTATAGTCTCGCTTTGCGGATACGTTGACGTTGTGACTTGCGGCACTTGTCGGAATTCGGTGTGTCCGGAGTCGGCGATTAGAAGCTCTTGGGTGACCAGGTCTCGCGAAGTCGGATCGAAGAGACGAGTGGGGGCAGAGAGGGAGAGAGAGGAGGGGAAGATCGGACGGAGCTCTAGCGGGGGAGGGTCGAATGGAGAACGACTCGCCGTTTGTGGGAGCTTTAAGGGAAGAAGGAGGGAAAAGAAGGAGGAAGGGGTTGAAGGGCGAATGCGAAGATGTCGGTATTCACAACTTCAAGTGGGAGTTTCCCAAGATGTACACGATCTCATGAAGGCGGACAACAATTCCTGCAAGTGGTCGGCAATTTCTCGGGGGCTGAATGGTGGGCTGCTTGGTACACTTTATTGATGGGCGGTGATGGTGTGGGTGTGCTTATTTTTTTGGCGGGGCCAATTCGTTGGTGGTGACTGAGTGCCCGGGCAGGGTTAGTACCTACCTACCCAGGTACCTTAGGTACGAATAGAGCTCCCTGTGCTTCCCTTATGGGAACAGATACACATCTGGGTAGTGCTCCTTGCCAAAAGACGTGATGTATCGCCTAAAGACACATATTAACCAAGTAGTCCTTTGATATGCAACGTAATCTGACTAGGTAGTACTCCAAAGGGTCGATTCTGGGAAATACATGTCAAAAGTCCAGAGTTACCTGTAGCAAAAAGGCCAACACTGAAGCACCAACAATACCACGGATTCTGTACTCTAGAAATATCAAGAAAATAGTAATTGGATAAAAAAGGCCACAGTGTTTGGTACACCTAGTTTCAAAGACACGGCAAGATACAACACTTAGTTTTCGGGGTGGGCGTGAAATGTTAGCCGTCGTCGTTGGAGCCCAAGACGTACTTCGCAACTGTCTCATGACATGCTAATAGCACATACGGTAATTGCGTAGATATCATAAATCTTTGGTTGGTATTACAAGTTTCATCCATGAGTTGGGTAATTATACAGAACATGGCGTTTCCTTCATCGTAGCTTCGGTATATGTTGTACAGTGCCCCCATGAGTATGACCCCACAAGGGCCTTCGTGCTATCCCATCCACAACCCATCATCATGGCATCTGGTCATGAGCGTCCGGGTAGTCTATGCGGTCACCTCCGGTTTCTGGGCCTTCTTCCATGCGCTGACAGCCTCCTCCCATGTATCGGCAGAGTCGCCGCATCGTCCTTTTATTGTTGCCCAGGTCCTGTATCGTACGATACCTTCGACACCCCTCTCCTGTCGGATGAGGGAGGCCAACATCTCGGTGCGTGCCTCTCGGGGGAAGAATCGACCAGAGTACGGGTCGAGTCGCTCATCAACCACGCGCTGGCTGTCTTTTTCCTTCTCGAGTTCCCTCACTGTTCGGCCCGGATCGTCGGGGTCGGGACTCGCGGCGACAAGGGCGCAATAATTCAACACCTGGGTTCTAGCCTCCCACGACGGGAAGAGCACCTTGTCTTTGAATTCCGAGCATGCTTGGGGATCAATCTGTCGTGAAAGCGCACCTGAAACACGCTGGGAGGTGGACGAAGGGTCGAAACCCGATCGGGATGGTGTCACCAGCGCATTGAGGTTCTGGGTGATGGAGTCATCGACAGATGATCGTGAGAGTCGCAAGAATTCTAGACTCTAGTCAGTCAGCAGCGTACCAATGGCGCCGGTATAGTAAAAACCTACCCCGAACAGTCCCGGAAGAGAAGCAAAAGTGCGGAGATAGATTGGGTTGGGTGGATGACTGGGTCATGGTATCCCGTCGCGGTTCGGAGCTCTTTTCTCGAGCCTCCACCGGTGCACCTTTCCAGAGTATTCCAGCCAGCGTGGGCAAATCGTAGGGCGGTTGGGGAAGAGACGGAGGATGGATTAGCGCGGGTACCTGAAACGTGGAAGGCGGAGGAGGCGTCTTGGAGCAACAGCCGAGATCGTCGGTAGTCAGTAGTTATGCGGGAGCCTTGTTGCGAGGCGAGAGAAGGCCTTGGCCTCAGTGACGCAACTGACGCCAACCCATGGAAGCCTCCGGGGTCCGCTGGGTTAGAATCGGATTAAATGTAGCTCCGACGACCCATGCCGAACATCATGTTCGACTGAACCCGGGCAGTCCTAGAAAAAAGAAACTCTCCAGACCAAACCCCAGCTAGCCCCGATCCGTCGCTGCAAGCAAGAGACACTATCGACGGTGACGATGGACAATAATTTTGCGAGTCCCATAGTTGATTCTTCCGCTTGAGAACGTTTCTCAGCAATGGCTGAACTCGCCCGGTTGGAGAAGAGTGCAAGATACAGAGTAGGAAGGACTCTTCAGCTAGCTCCTCAGCATCAAATGGGATGATCATTACCACGTTTTGTTTCACCACCCGAAGCAAAAAGCCACCTGAGAATCTGGCCAAAGAGGATGCTTGATGCCACATCGTACGAAGATCATGGAACGAATTCGGCATCCGCGCCAGACGCTCGGAATCCGTGGCACCAATTACGCCTCACCGTTTCGTATTTAGGGGATCGCGGACCGGTATTTCGCCCCCCTTGTGGTTGTGTTGGAGTGGCTTGACAGCCTGGGGGGTTCAAAGCATCACCGGGGATGCACAGCTGGTGCCTGGGCGCAGCCAAGGTTTCGTCAGAGAATTGCGCCTCAGCGTGCCAAGTGCGCGAATTGCGTCCAGCAGACCGGTTTTGGGGTTGGACAAAGGTCTCATCTGGGACTGGACAACCGCGCAACTAGGCATAGCGATGCAGAGCGATGCAGAGCGACGCACAGGGACGCACAGGGACGCACGGCAATGGACGGATGAGGACGACTCGGAGAACACAAAGATGCAGACGCCACCGATGGCCATCCATGGGCCACCCACTCATGGGCACCATCACCCACCCGGCAACTCTGGGACCGCTGCCGATTCGAGGCCGTTCTAGGTGCTGATCGATAGAAACCCAAAGGCTGGGCGGCGACGGTTTGATGGGAGCTGTAAAGGCAACTAGTCGCGCTAACCGCAATGCCCAGGATCCTTCCTGCAACACTAATGGTCGTGATGCCGGCTTAGACTGGTCGATGCCTCTTCCCCGTCTGCACGCCCGGCCGCCTTGTGCGCCTACGGATTAGCCTCAAAGTGTGACGACTTCTGCAGCAGACACAGCGCGCGGGCCCTCTTCACTTACTCTTGGTCCCTCGACGCCAGCTTCAACCTCTTGCAGCGCACGAACAACGGGGAGAACGGGGCCGGATCCGCTTGGAGGGGAAGCGGGCGCCTTCGAACTGCGAAATCGTACATTACCCCCAGGACTGCCTGCATGAATCGCACTCCGGCGTAGGAGTTCTTGGAGTTGTTTTTCACTATTTACGTCTTGTTTGCGATTAAAAATTTCATCGCTTTCCGATGGATCCCCTTCGGAGTCGGGTCGAGAAAGAGAGCCTTGAGGACCTCATCGACACTTGCGACCAGGTCGCCGACGACTGCAAGAGCATTTCCAACTGCCTCAACACTGCTCCGGTCACGTTATCTAGTCTTGCAAAGGAGTGTCGAGCCATCACCGATGCCCTCGGTAGGGTAGACGAACTCAGCAAGGCGACCGACGGCGGCTCAGGCAACGTTCGAGCATCCAACAACGAATTCATCTACTCGGTTTCAAAAGACGTACACGAACTAAGGGTAGCGCTCAAGCGCATCAAGGGACCTGATCGGGATAGCGGTATTCACCTGAGCGAACCTCAGCTCATCATCGTCTGGAATGAGGTGGCCTTGAAAGCGACCCTTGGGCGGCTTCGCACACACCAAGCCTCTCTCCACACTCTACTCAACACTGCCACCCGGTAAGTCAAGGTGAATCATCTTTCTATGATGCTGGGTCTGATCTTGGAGATAGAGCTGGCTATAACTTCGAGGATGATGTCACCAACAGACGTCGGGTGATCGAGCCCGATGTCGGCGTGGACGGAGCTCTGCGAGAACTGGGACGACGCTTCACGGCGCCGAATCAACGGGCTGTCGTGCTTCCGAGAGTCAGTGATTCCGCCGAGATTCAAGTGCTCCTAGACACGCTCGTGCCGCCCTCGGGAGTCGTCTATCGGCGGACGACAGAGGCTGCTCACGAGCTGCACTACGCTATTGAACAAAGTGACGAGGAGGCCGTCTTCCAGATCCTCCTAGAGAGAGTAGACCCCAATATCACACTGCATGGGTCCATGCTCTCTCCCCTCCATCGCGCCTTTGATAAGCGACACATGCTAATCGCAGCGTTCCTCATCGTGGCCGGCGCGGATGTCGACGAGCCCACGACGGATGGGTACACGGCGTTGGTTAGGGGAATCAGATGCGGATTCTCGGAGCAGTTTGCAACGCTCATCCTTCATGTCGGGACTCGAGTTGATGCCATTGATGACGAGGGTCGTTCAGCACTACACCACTCTGCCGCTTCTGATGTCCTCGAGGATGAGACACTACCCGCACTCATCAACGCCGGCGCTGACCTCAACCTTACCGATTACAAAGGCCAAACGGCACTCCACGTGGCGATCCTGCAAGGCCGATGGTCCGCAGCGACGAGGCTGGTGCAGGCCGGTGCAGATCTGGAGGTGCGACTACCAGAGGGGAAGACGGCTCTGCATCTGGCGATAGCGATGCGCAACCAAGAGCTGACGCAGGTGCTGGTGTCTCGGGGTGCCAAGGTCGACCAGGTACTGCGTGAGCATACGCCTCTAACAATGGCCATCAGTTTACGATGTACGCCCATCACGGCGGTCCTCGTCGACAGTGGAGCGAATCCCAACCTGCCGAGTCGCAACGGCAACACGCCGCTCCTCGCTGCTGCTGCGACGGGGCACGAGGAAACTGTGCGATATCTGCTTGCACACGGCGCAAACCCTGCTTCATGCGAAAGCCCATCTGGCTATTCTCCGATGCATATGGCAGCGCACAAGAACAAACCACCTATTCTTCGACTCTTGGTTGCTGCAGGGGCACCCGTCGATCCTCTAGACAAGTACGGGGAGACTCCCCTACTGGTGGCAGCGAAACTGGGCAACAGCCAGAGTGCTTTGTGGCTGATGAAACTCGGTGCCGATACCCAACGCGTTGGTCCAGACGGCATGAGCGTGCTCTCCCACGCCGTGAAGACGGGAGACCTCGAACTGGTCAACACCCTGATCGACCATGGGGTAGGCCTGCAGGTCATGTTTATCCCCTGCAGCGCGGACAAGGCAGACTATCTCGTGCCCGAGCCGCAGACGACCCCGATCCATGTCGCCGCTCAACATGCGCGGGATGAGATCTTGCTCCGCCTCGTGTCCTGTGGGGCGTCTCTCGAGAGCACCATCTACCCTGGCCGGACACCCCTCTCCATCGCCGCTTCACATGGACATCTCTCGACTGTACAACTACTTTTACGATTGGGTGCTGATGCGCATGCCCTGACGACGCATGGCGACACTGTGCTGTTCGAGGCGTCAGCGAATCTAGCAACGCTCAAGTTCCTCCTCCAGCAGGGCATCGACGTCAACCACCGGAACGATCGGGGCGCAACGGCGCTCCATTACGCGGCTCTTCGGGGCCACATGGGAGGTGTGAAGCTCTTGTTGGAGAAAGGGGCGCGGCAGTTCCACGCCAACGCCGTGTGGGATGCGTGGGAGGAGAGGGAGGGCGCGGGAGGATATCGGCAGGGAACGCCGGCGGGGATGGCTATGCAGCGGGGCCTGGACAAGGTCGCGGAGCTGATTGAGGGATGGAAGTACGACTGACTATATGGTCCTTTATTTTCTTGCGGGCGCGACGGGAGCGGTAAATGATATGGGTAAGATGGACTGGATGGGCGGTATGGACGGGATGGGCAACAAACAAAAAGGACGAACGATAGATTTGTACGATTTCCATGTACGTTGTTTGGGAGAGTGTAAGAGCTGTAGCATACGAGATACCACCAAAAGATTTCTGTTTTCTTTGCCTGTCTGGGTTGTAAAATGCTTGCATGAGCGGTATCTGATCGTGGTAACGGGGATGTTGATCTCTGAACAGGGGGTGTGTGTGAATGACATCACCAGAATGGTGCTGCGTATTCGGCTCATGACCATTCCGAGTTCGCATGAGCGTCAATGAATCCGAGAGAGAGATGTGTCTAGGTAGTGAATTATTCCCGTATATCCGAGGAGATGCGTCTACACTCTGCAACGTAAGCCTTGTATGAAGGAGGTGTGTATACTATGAAATACCAGGAGCAAGAGTACCTACCGCGCCGGTCTAGATAGTCGCAGTAATCTCTGATACAAAAGCAAAACAAGCCCGTTCATATCATTTACGGATCGAACACTTTCCGGACCCGTAGAAAGTGACGCAATATGAGACCATCACATCTATAGGGATCTCTCTGCTTTGTTGGGACGACCTGACCTGGTTCATTTGTCTGTCGACTTTGTTCCCAACCAAATACCTAAACCAAGATGAAATAAATTCCCCGACCGTACTTGGTGTTAATATGCTAGAGATTTACTTGGCATTTTTGTAATTTCCTTTCTAGTCTGCTGACTCTCCCAAAAAGTATTTCCAACCTGTTGCTTCCATCCATTGCTCATCTCCCGTCGTCGCCCTTTATTACATCGCCCGGGGTGTCTCGTGATCAGCCCAACTAAACGTTTCCCAGTGTCGTCATCGTACCTTCCAACTTTTTTCTGTGTGATTCTCCTTTTCTCTCATTTCAACTAGCTTTTTTTTTTTTTTATCTCCCTTCGCCTCTTTATTACGCGTTGTCCTCCTTTTTTTTCTTCTTGCTACAACATCTGCTCTCTAATTCTACTGTTTCAAGAATTGTCCAACAGCAATTATTCATCTAGTCCAGCGCAACACGCGACACTCTCTAAACTAGTACTTCTAGCTCGCGTGTCCATACGAGAATCAATCTTCAGCAAGGAGAAAAGAAAAAGAGAACATCTCTTCACACCGCTACGAGCAACATCTGCACCCATAATCAACAAGTCGCAATACTCATTAATAATAACCTTCCTCCTCTCCCCTTATCCCCCCTGCAAATCACTGCTTCAGCGCCCAAGACAAAAGCTACAACCACCTCAAGGACCCCCCCGACAAGTGCCCCGCTGGCTCATTGTACCCGTACTCGCTCTCGTCCCTGACTAACTAACAACCCCGCAATCCCGCGATCGGGCCTGTCAGCGCCTCATTAACGAGACCGCCTCCAAAAACAACCATCTCCCATCCCATCGCATTATAAACCTCCCTCCCTCCCCTTCCTCTACCGCCGCCGCCGCCACCACTTCTACTCTCAACTCCCCCATACCTCACACACTTGGAAATCGACATGTCTTCATCCGCAAACTCCACACCCGCGAACAGCAGCAGCTGGGCTGCCTTCGTCAAGGTACTTATTTCCTCAACGCCCTGACCCTCGAACCGCCGTCGTATTCGCATTCGCTGACCTTCGTGCTCGCGACTCACTCTATAGTCCATCGCGTCCTTCAATGGCGATCTCTCGTCCCTCACCGCACCCCCCTTTATCCTCTCCTCCCAGTCTCTGACCGAGTTCTCCGCTTATTGGGCGACGCACCCGCCGGTGTTGATCGCCCCGGCGAACGAGCCAGACCCCGCCAAGCGCATCATGCTCGTTCTGCGGTGGTTCCTCTCTACACTCAAGCACCAGTACGCCAGTCGTAGCGAACAGTACGGCAACGAGAAGAAGCCCCTAAACCCTTTCCTCGGCGAGCTGTTCCTCGGTACCTGGACAGACAGTGCTGGCAAGACAACGCTGGTCTCTGAACAGGTCAGCCATCACCCTCCAGCCACCGCCTACTGCATCCGCAACGATACGACCGGCGTCGAGCTCGAAGGTTACAACGCTCAAAAGGCCACTTTCAAGAGCACCATCATCGTCAAGCAGATCGGCCATGCTGTCCTACGGGTGCCCCTTGCCTCAGGCGAGACCGAAACCTACCTCATCACCCTCCCTTCACTTCACATCGAGGGCTTAATCTACGGTTCGCCGTTCGTCGAGCTTGACGGAACCAGCTTCATCACCAGCTCTAGCGGTTTCACCGCCAAGGTTGACTACAGCGGCAAGGGCTGGCTCTCCGGTAAGAAGAACACCGTTATCGGCACCGTCACCCCCACCGGCAAGGAGAAGGAGGTTCTCTTCAACGTCACCGGCCAGTGGAACAAGACTCTTGAAATCTACGTCGGCCCCGCAAAGACCAACTCCAAGTCCACCCTTTTGAGCAGCTACGACGCCGTCAAAACCGCACAGACCGAGCTTGAAGTCGCCCCCGTCGAGAAGCAGCACCCCCTCGAATCCCGACGTGCCTGGGCCCGCGTTGCTGAAGCCATCCAGAAGGGCGACATGGACACCACTGGTATCGAGAAGGGCAAGATCGAGCAGGCCCAGCGCGACATGCGCACGCGGGAGCGCGGAGAGGGCCGCGCCTGGGACCGTCAGTACTTCACAGCCGTGGAGGGCACCGACCCCGTCCTCGAGCAGCTCGGCCGGGTGGTCGGCGTGCCACTAGACGGCGACGCCGACAAGACGGGCGGCCTGTGGAGGTTCGACAAGGAAAAGGCCGAGAAGCAGGCCAGTCTGGAGCTCACCGACGAAGACGTGACCCGGATAGAAAAGGAGCTGCTTGGCTGGTAGTTACGGCCACTGGTGGCTCGGGCTACCCACACGGGTAGCAGAAGATGGAGGAAGAGGACGGGGCGGACTTAATAATTGGAGTTGTAAGGGGTTGCGGGCAAGACGAACAAAAAATCATCAGCGCCATGGATGTGGCTCTGCAGGACACGAATTTCAGCTTCTCTGCCAGGTGAGGCATGAGATGGAAAAGACTCGGCTGAGCAAGTGCGAAACGATGTCGGCGAACGAAAGCAAAGGCGACGTTGAGGCGGCTGTACGATGGATATCGGGAAAAAGAGAGAGAAACTATAGTTAGTTTTTACACGTTCAACGAATTACGATTCAACACGGAAGTTGAGAAAGGGGGGGGGGGGCCTGAGCTGCTGAGCTCCTCCTGGGTGGTTCACTCAAATGGATACAAAGATAATAGAGAAGGAAAACAAGACATGTTTTTATCATTGTCTTCGTCATCATCATCGTCATGGCTGGGAGTCATGCATGTGTACATCATCTTTTTCTTTTTTTTCTTGTTTTACTGCTTGTTTCACCTAGTAGGTACCCCTTAAGACTATGGACACAGGTCTTGGTTTTTTTGTTTTTTAGAAGAGGTATTATTATTTCACCTCGCCGAGAGATCATCCCTTTCTTTCTTTTTTATTTCCAAAGGTCATCTTCACTCGTGAATTGCGCCATCAGTCCGGGGGATATTACTAAACCGAGTACGTTGTCATCAAGGACATTTACAGAGCACCGGCGGTGTTGAAGTCCTTAAGGGCCTCGGCGACACGAGCAGCCATGGTCTTCTCACCCTCGCGAACCCAGACACGGGGCTGTTGTTTAGAAAAAATGTCAGTGATATGTTCGGGAAGAGTGGTGGCCGGAGGTGGCGAGCGCCATGAGAGGAACTTACGTCAAAGTACTTCTTGTTGGGCTTGTCATCACCATCGGGGTTGCCGACAGCGGTGAGGAGGTAATCCTTCTTGTTGAGAATGAAGTCTCGGACACCGGACAGGTAGGCGAACTGCATGTCGGTATCCATGTTGACCTTGACGACACCGTGGCCGATGGCATCGAGGTACTCCTGCTTGGAGGAGCCGGAACCGCCGTGGAAGACGAAGAAGACGGGCTTGTCGAGCTCGGAGCCGATGGCAGCCTTGACGTGAGCCTGGTGCTTGCCGAGGAGCTCGGGGTGGAGCTTGACGTTACCGGGCTTGTAGACACCGTGGACGTTGCCGAAGCCAGCGGCAATGGAGAAGTAGGGGGAGATGGCGGAGAGGGTGTTGTAGATGTTGAGGATATCCTCGGGCTGGGTGTAGAGAGAGGCGTTGTCAACATCCTCGTTGTTGACACCATCCTCCTCACCACCGGTGATACCAATCTCCATCTCGAGCCACTGCTTCATGGGGGCAGCGCGCTCAAGGTACTTGGCGGTGGTGGCGACGTTCCACTCGACGGACTCCTCAGAAAGATCAATCATGTGGGAGGAGAAGAGGGGCTCGCCGTGCTCCTTGTAGTAGGCCTCATCGGCATCGAGCATGCCGTCGAGCCAGGGGAGGAGCTTCTTGGCGCAGTGATCGGTGTGGAGGACGACGGGGACACCGTAGGCGGGAGCGATGGAGCGGATGTAGTGAGCGGCGGCAACGGAACCAGCAATGGAGGAAGCCTGGTCGGTGTTGCTCACACCCTGTAAAAATATGGTTAGCTAGTTGCTTCAGCGATCTTGGGTATTCAGACAGGAGAGCATACCTTGCCAGCGAAGAAGGCGGCACCGCCCTGGGAGGTCTGGAGGATGATGGGGGACTTGGCATCGCGGGCAGCCTCGAGGGTAGCGACGACGGTGGAGGAGGAGGTGACGTTCTGCGAGGTATCCATATCAGCTTCTCACTCTTTGTAAAAAATTGTCTTGTTCATCTTCGATTTGGGTACATACGACGGCGGGGATAGCGAACTGGTTCTCGCGAGCGTACTCGAAGAGTCGGAGAACGTCATCGCCAACGATGACACCGGACTTGCGGGTCAGAACATCGGTAGCACCCATTTTTGCGGTGTTTGTGTGTGGATTGGTGAAGAGGAAGAGATCGATCGGGGTGAGGTCAACTCAGGCAGGTCGAGGGATATAAGATGAAGAATCTGTAGAAATAAAAGGAGGATGTCAGTCAGTTTAGTAGTCGGTATGGAGGGGGGGGAACTATGATGGTGGGGGGTGGGACGCGCGGGGTTTTCAGGCTTGCTGTAAGCTTATCGATAAGGCTGAATGAGTAAAAAGAAAGGAAAAAGGAGTTGGGAAGGTACAATGGAGGGAGGGGTAAAACGTCAGGTACGAGAAGACAGGGTGGGATAGGACCAGGGTAGGAGGCCAGGGGGTTCCTGCCACAGTCGGTGTCGGTGGGGGAGAATGAGTTCATCAGGTGAAGAAGAAGGACGACAAGGAATCGAAAGATGAGCCGATGAGCTGTTGTTGTCGGTGAAACACAGACCGGAGAGAAAAACAGAGGAAGATCGGGGGGCTCTTCATCTCTCTCATCTCACGGTCGCGATTCCCCAATTTCAATTCGCAAAACGGACGCATCTCGATTGGCGAAGAAGTGCTCCTCCTTCCCGGGAAATCAGACGAGGCCGGGCGAGTCCGTATCATGGGCCGAATGGTCCGCCTCATCCGGGAGAGGGAGGGCTGTCGTCGATGGGCTGAGGACGCTGTGACGGTTCACCGCAATACCAGGTGAGCCGACATCTGTGTCGTTGAGAGTGAGGCTATCGCTCACCGCACACCTCAGCCCGGATCAGCTCCCCGGGGAGGCGCGTACCAATTGCCCCGGCGGCTTCCCGGTGGCTCCCCGGCCGATATGTCTCTGTCTCATCCTGTCGTATCTGTCTGCTTCTTGGTGTCTCTCTTTCTTCCTCTCTCTGCGCCTCACCCACTCGCACGCACACACTCTCTCGTCCACTTCGTTTCTCTTGGAGCTCTCGCACACACAGACACACACTTCGTCCCCGCCAACTCCGCGACAACTGGCTCTTAGCCCAACCCCCAACACACACACACACACACACACACACACCAAGACAGAAGCAGACAAAACACCTCACCCTCCCCAGCACAACTCACTCGAGCTAGCTAGCGGAAGCTCTTGAAGTTGTTGAGAGATGAAGGTAGGTTGGTCTCTCTTCGGTGGTAAAGTGGAGAACGCGACCAGAGCGGCGCCATTGGACTTGACTGGGCAGGGCATTGCGGTGGATTGAATTGGATTGGATTGGATTGGACTTTGCGAAACTGTGGAGAGTGGCTCGACTTACACGCTGACAGGGAGGACGGACGACCGAGCTCTGAGAGGCAATGGTGTCGACGACTGGTGTGAGGTGAAGGTTGGTTGGATGGAGGATATGGATTCAGGAACCAAACTCCAAAAAGAGACCGCCGGAGGAGGGGAGGGGGGCATTGACGACTTATATGATGCCCTCCTCATTGCCGAGAGTCGCTTGCTTCCTACCGTAGCCGACGCCTCGGGGCGCTCGACGGAAACATGCGGGACGGCCAGGCCTTGGAGCCCATCGATCGGGAGCCCATCACTCGTCGCTGCTGGCAACACGCTGACCTCTATTCTCGTGGGACCCCATCTCCCCCGCATCCTTCAACATCGTGAGTGACACGGTTGGCTGGCGCGCCACGACGGGTGTGGGAACGTCCCGGGCAGCCCGTCGGTCCTCCTCCAACCTCCAACGTCACGTCACGAACGGACGGAACGCGAAGCCAACCGCACGGGGCTAACGCATCTCTGCAGGAGTGCAGTGCCGGCGAGAGCCAATCTCGATATGCCGCAAGTTGCGCAGGCGGGCGGTGCGTGTTTACGTATCGTCTTTGTCTTGGTCAATTCGCTCTCCCTTCTTCCTGCACCCGGGTCCTTGCCGCTGTCAGCGGGAACTACAAAGTACGAAGTAGGTAAGTAGATATCGTTGACGGTCCGCCGCTGAGCTCCGCTCTCCGCCTTCCGGGGGGCGATCTTGCGGTACCTTAGGTTAGTAGGTAGTTGAATGGTATCGGACAAACAATCCCGGGGTGACGGAGGGCTACCAAGGCATACATAGCTAAATTTGACCCCCGGGGGATGGATGCTGCTATAACCCGTTCTCCCGTTCAGTGCATTCCGCTAGATACTAACATCGCTGACCGAAAAGTTCATCTCTTGCCATGTCCAAGCTCTCTCTCCCGACAACAACAACTACTACTACTACTACTACTACTACTACTACTACTACTATCATCTCATTCAAATTGCCATGATCTGATGCCCCATGGTTGAAACTGGATCCCGTCAGGCATTCGTTCGGAGGCCTCGACCGGTTCAATTCACTCATCAGCCATCGGGACAAGCAACTACTCTCGGCCTCGTCCAACCGCAGTCCCCTTCACCCGCCATTGGAGGCCAATTGAAGGCGCTACACCGCGTTCCCAGTACGTACGAAGTAGGACTTACGAGATTTGAACCCCACCAGTCCCTCCGTTGGCCCCCTCTTGACCCCGCTTCGCGATGAGGTTCCGGGACTGCTCGCGTCCTCGCACCCCACCCGTTGGACGTGGTTGGTGGTTGGTTCTGTCAGAGGCTGTCTCAACGGTCATATCAGGGCGTACATATCGCCTCAACTTGCATTGCAAAGCCCCTTGTTTCCGTCAGTTTGCGTGAAGAAGGTCTCGGGTTTAAAATATCGTACCGGGGAGAGATATCATGGTCCCGAAGGGTCTCTGAAGGGTCTCTGTGTCGATTACTCCAGAGCTTGATTGAACCTGTAAGGCGAGGTTCCTCCATCCAACCCCCTCTTCTACCCATTTTCCCCAAATCGCTCCAGGGTAGGTAGGTCTCACCTCTCTCGGAGTTGGGAATCCGTCTCAAAAAACAATGGCGCAAAGCCGGCTGGTCTCACGTACAAACACTTCATTTGGGGAAAACATCTCGTGCTTGATCTCAATAAGCCGGCTAACACCACGGCACATCGCCTTGGCTCCCACAGTCATCGCATTGTGTAACTACCAAACGGACGAGCGGGTGTTACCCTCCCTCATTGGATGATAAGCAGCCATTCTCGGTCCAACTTGTAACCTGGCAGATGCCGAAACCTCAGCCACAAAACCATTCAACCTGATAAGGGTCCATGGATGGATATCGAATCTGTGACGAATAAATATCAGTACAAGGAGCAAACAATTACTCATAAATGGACATGTATCAGCTACTGGTGACTTCTCTGGCACATAGAAACCATGAATGGAAACGGCGATGATGCTGGCCAAAAAGCTCTGGCGGGATATCATCGGCGGACACCAGGAGGAAGAAAATGATGGGGGCCAAAGAGGATCAACTCATTCTCCTACAACGTCACACCTTGCAACACCAGCAATGTGAACCACCCAATAGGTTACCTTGACTTGCATCTATCGACAATGCGAGATAATAGTTCAACCATCCATTTCGGTCCCGCTTAGTCATCCGACACGATCTCTGTCTCGCCGATCATGGACGAGAACACCCTCAAAGAGGCGCTCGCCGACTTCCCCAATGCTGGCATGTCGACAGAAGCTGCCCCAGCCCCAGCCTCGGTGCTCAACATCAATGCGCTCTTCGATAACCCGCTCTTCGCCGGAGGCATCGGCCTCGCCTCTCTCGGCGCCGTCGCAGCCTTTGCTCGGAAAGGCGCGATAGCTGCTCTCGGCGCAGCTCGCCGTCGGCTACTCGTCAACGTCGAGATCAGCAAGCAGGATCCCGCATATCCGTGGATTCTAGGATGGCTGTCCCAGCCTCGCGAGAACCCGGGCTTCATTGCCTCTCGATTGACACGAATTCATAACCTCTCGGTAGCGACGACGACGGCGTCGCGAAATGCCGGGGTCAGCGGACCGCAGCATGCACATTTCTTCCTACAACCTGGCTATGGACGGCACATTGTCAAGTTTGGCAATGCTTATATCGCCGTCAATCGAGAGAAACATAATACGGCCAACATGAACACGGGCGAACCACACGAGATTGTCCAATTGACCACGCTCTGGGCACACCGACACGTTTTCGAGGAGGTGTTTAGCGAGGCGCACCAGTTGGCAGCCAAGGCGAACGAAGGCAAGACGATCGTATACTCGGCTCGGGGCATGGACTGGGTGCCGCTGGGCGATCCGCGGAAGAAGCGACCCCTGGGCTCTGTCATCTTGGACGAGGGCGTCAAGGAGAGTGTCGTTAGTGATGTGCAGGACTTCCTCGACCGACAGCAATGGTATGTCGATCGCGGTATTCCGTACCGAAGAGGCTACCTACTGTTTGGTCCCCCGGGCAGCGGAAAGACGTCCTTCATCCAGGCGCTGGCAGGAGAGCTAGACTTTAGTGTCGCCATGATCAATCTTAGCGAGATGGGCATGACGGACGATAAGCTGGCCTACCTGCTCACCAAGCTACCGAAGAGGAGTTTGCTTCTCCTCGAAGATGCAGATGCAGCGTTTGTCAACCGACGGCAGCGGGATACCGACGGCTACAGCGGTGCCACAGTGACTTTCTCTGGTCTATTGAATGCTCTGGACGGTGTTGCTGCCGGGGAGGAGCGCATTGCTTTCCTGACTACGAACCACATCGACCGACTCGACCCGGCGCTGATCCGACCTGGCCGAGTAGACCTGATGCTTCGCATTGGCGAGGCGACTCGACACCAGGCCACGCAGATGTGGGATCGATTCTACGGAGATATCGACCAGGATCACTCTGGTCGCGAGCGCTTCCTCGCTCGACTTGATGAGCTGGGTCTGTTTGGCGTAAACCCAGACGGAAAGCCATCGAACCGACACACCAGCACAGCCGCGATCCAAGGACTATTCTTGTTCAACAAGAACGACATGAAGGGGGCGATTGACATGGCGGAGGGACTGATTCCAAGGAAGTTTGAGGCTGACGAGGGAGCCACGGAGGGCGCCATTAAGACGCGGGCGTGAACAACCGCCGTCTTGGTACGGAGAAGTGTGTGTGTGTGTGTGTGATAGACCCTGTACCATCACTTGTAACCTAACTACTCATGGTGATACCCAAGTTGGATATGTTGTATACGGGAGAGAAAATGTATAGTATGTGATGCTGTTATGAGAAGTAGACTGAGGAGTGTGATTCAATAACAAGATGAGATCCTCACATCGATACTTGAATTAACATCAACTGACTGACTGATTGACTGAACAGACGTCAAGTCCAACGGCCAAGTTGAAACTGAGGCTGGGGGCTGCTGATTAGGCCTAGGCAGTTTGGTTGTGTTGGTTCTTGATTGGTGTCGGCGTGACTGATTTTCTGGGTTCCATGGCTGCCTACGAAGGAAGAAGGCGCGTGCTCAATCAAGCCAAGCCAGTCAGGCATGTTAAAAAAGCAAACGCACCCGCCCATGTTTGAAGTCCGAAGGAGATGGAGGAGAAGTTGGCACCACCTCGACTCAACATCAACTGCAAAAAAACTCACGAAACGATTTATGCGCAGTTCCCCAACACATCCATAAAATCGCGAATAAAGAACAACTTGACAAAAAAAAAAAAAAACTGCTGTTGGGAAACATAGGCATCGAAAAGAATGTCTTCATCAGCTGGACAAGGGACGCTGGATGGATGGCTGTCGATTAGGCCAGCAGCAGCATCATCATCAGCATCATCATCAGCACCAGCAGCAGCATCGTCGTCCAATCCTGAGACTTCTACGCCTTCATCCGCATCAGAACAGCAACACCCCTCATCATCTCGTTCCCAGCAACCGAATTCGTCGAGGGGAAGACGGCACAAAGACAACTATCGACGAGGCGCCGAGCTCGCTGCCGTGTCTAAGGAGACGCGGACGGTTCTCCCGACGATTCTGCAGGAGTTGCCCGACATTCACGCCGGCAAGTCTGAGGCCATTTACTACGACACGCTTCCGGCGCTCAAGGCGGAGGATTGTCCTATGCGGACACCATCGGGGAAGACAACTATCAGGATCGTCAACGATGACTCTTTCAATGCGGCTGTTTCGCTCGCGGCATCTAAGCCGCCTTCGGCTGGTCGAGTAGCCGTGTTGAATATGGCGAGTAACATCAGTCCCGGAGGAGGATGGCTCAAGGGCGCGCGTGCCCAGGAGGAGGCTCTCTGTTACCGCAGCTCGCTCTACCTATCTCTGCACCGACGATACTACCCATGGATCCAGCGCATGGGCGTCTACACACCAGACGTGGTCATCATCCGATCCGACCAAAGCTCCGGCCACAAGCTTCTCGTGCCGGACGTCCAGCCGGAGGAGCTCCCCGTCGTCAGCGTCCTGAGCATCGCAGCCGTCCGGAGACCAGCCCTCGACTGGGTCGACGTCAACACGGCCGACGGCGACGTGGTGCAGAGGGCCGTCTTCGCGAGGCCCTCGGACCGGGAGCTGAGCAAGCTCAAGATGCGGCTGTGTCTGAGGATGGGGGCGCAGAGGGGTCACGGGCTCCTGGTCCTCGGGGCCCTGGGGTGCGGGGCGTTTGCGAATCCGCCGGAGGAGGTGGCCAGGTGTTGGTTGGAGGTGGTGAGGGAGCCGGAGTTCCAGGGAGGGTGGTGGGATGAGGTTTGGTTTGCGGTTTTTGATAGTAAGAATGAGGGGAACTATGAGGTTTTTGATGAGATTCTGGGAGGTGTTGAGATATAAGGTGTTGAAGAGGTTACCTGGGAAGTTGAGATATCTGAGGAGTCCACTGATAGGAGGAGGTTATGTTTTGTTGTGTTTTGGTTGTCACTTAGATCGGTATGGCGGGACCTCGATCACCGACATCCGAAGTTCATGATAGTGAGACATCAGCAAGCATCTATCATTCTGACGGCCTATTTTTTTTTTCAACCTTTCTTTATTTCACTCACTTTCACTCTTTATCCCCGAGACGCAACCAGAGACTATTTACGGAGTATCGTACACCTTGATTCGGGTGGCTTGCATACCTCCACAGAGATAAGAGAGACACGCCACCGACCCAAGCTCACGACTATCGACGGTCCCAGCGCCATCCCGTCTCTCCCCTCCCCCTCCCCCAGCCCGGTTCCGGAGCAGCTCCCCCCCAAACAAAGCCTCAACTTCATAAAGCCGGAAAGCGTCGGCTAAAAATAGAAGAACCCGGCCCCACGGCCGGTCGGCGTTCGCGGCGGAGAAGCCGACTTCTTGTGACCCGATGGTCCGGCCCCGTCCGGAGGCTTGGGGAGCGGGCGGTGCCGAGGGAAGGCCAGGTTTGTTGTGATACATACTGTGTACATGCCCTTGAGTGATGATGGATGATTCGCTGAATGGGGGTTTAAGCAGGTGAGACATATGATCAAACGTGAGGGCCCTCTCGATTGGACGCCCTCTCAATCTTTAACGTCAACGACAATGACACCATCACCGTGGCTGTTAACATCATGTTGCCAGCGAGATGGCACAATCCGATATTGACAATTGGAAACCCTCAAGCGAGATCACATCCCTCCCATCCTCTGGCAAAAAAAAAGTATGGAATGATGCCATGAGCCAGCCGCATGCGGTTTCGATAGTTTTGTTCCCACGGCACCGGATTCGAATCATTTGGTAATAACCACCCCCAAGGCCAAGACAAAACAAAACCTCTTTGGATAGCTCCGAGACTTAGCATCGGATGTCGCAGAAACTTGTCTTGGGCTAATCCGCTGTCAAACAAGAACCACACCCCACAACACTCGAGCTCGTGGTTCATGACCCTTGCGATGTCGTGATCGACTCTACGTATGGCGTACCCTATCGCCGTCCCCGGGTTCATCACACGCCACAAAATCTTTTACCTACCTGTCTACCTTCCCTTTGGAAAGCCACAACTCATGCGAGATATGGTCTTGGCTGTTGGTGGGGGTGTTCATGTTGGTAGTTAGTCCCCTCCCCCCCCATTTTCACGTCGTCGACTTTTTTCTTGACCAAGGGTTGAAGTGGAAGATGGGGCACAGAAAAAAGAAAAGAAAGGGTTGGTTGGACAAAAGTACGACGGACGGAGTTCAGAATCGAGACAAACCGGCCTATGAGCGTTCAAGAACAACACCCCCCTTCTCTCTTCAGAGCTGAAAACAAACCCCAGATTGATTGACAACTCCGCTCTGGGGCTGGGTTAACAGCCAAAATCCTTGTAGGATGGCAGTTTTGGCAAGGATAGATGGACTTGAAGAGATGCAGAGAACATGAGACCCAACCCAAACTTCTGCAAAGTCAGCCAGCCCCCCGGAACCGAGAGAGTTGTCTTCCAACCAACACCCAAAGACAAGGGCAGGCAAGGGCAGAACCCCAACCTATTACCTAGGGTCTGTACGCAATGGAAACACCCAGGCAACAGCTCTGCTCTCGCCGGTCCCGTCTGGGGGGGCGTGAGGGGGGGGTCGTCGATCCTTGCTTGCTTGCTTGTCTCCCCTCTTCTTACCTTCCTTCGTATGTCCGTTTTTTGCCTCTACGCCCGTGTGCGTTAGTCTCGGCGGGCCCTTGGTGATGCCATAGTGAAGATACTCTGCGCCGTTGTGTCGTAAATCTTAACTGGACCCTTTCTTTTCCTTCTTCCTCTTCCTCTTCTCTTTTTTTTTTTCTGTTATTAATCTACTGTCCTGTCCTGTCTCATCTTTGTCTGGGAGGGATTGGTATCGAAATATAGCATTATACCCTTTGTGTGTGCTTGGAAGACTTGCTTGAGGAACGGCGCATTCGGGCGCATATCCAAGGAATCTATTCATCCTCACCGCGCCGTCTCATTCTCATCCTTCGCTTTCTTATCCCCCCCCCCTCACTTCCTCCCACCTTCCTCCGTCCGGCCGAGGGACGATTCCTCCCCCCAAAGCAGCGGCCATGGCCAACCACGGCAAAGACCCCGAGGGCCTCACGGCCGATGGGATCGCCGACTATGAGACGGGTTCGCGTCTGAACGAGACGAGCGAGTCAAATTCGATAGACCCCGATGCGGGTGTGAAGCGCGGTCTGAAGAATCGCCATTTGTCTATGATGGCGCTGGCTGGTATTATTGGTCCTGGGTTGTTGGTTGGCGCGGGTGGTGCGTTGAAGAATGGAGGACCGGCGTCGTTGATTATCGGCTTTGGTGTTATTGGTGAGTTTTTGGTGGTGATTTTTCTTCTCAATTGATTTCGACGGGAGGACGCGATGAGATGAAGATTATGGCGTTGAGACGGGGAAGCAATTGGGCGTTGAGAGCTGGACCATCTCATGCTAACAACTCTCACTCATAGGTATTATCGCCTTCTCAATCATGCAATCCCTCGGAGAAATCACCACTCTCTACCCCGGTGGAGGCTCCTTCATCTCTCTCGCTGAGCGCATGGTCGACAAGTCCTTCTCCGTCGCCGTCGGCTGGAACTACTTCATCATCTGGGCCGCCGTCCTCGCCAACGAGTACAACGTCATCTGCAGCATCCTGACGTACTGGGCGCCCGAGGTCCCGCTCTGGGGATACTTCCTCATCCTCTGGACCCTCTTCATGGGCTTCCAGCTCCTCGGCATTGAGGCCTTTGGCGAGGCCGAGTTCTGGCTCGCCCTGATGAAGCTGCTCGGTCTGACGGCGTACTTTATCTTTGCCATCGTGTATGCTTCGGGAGGCTTGATCGGCCAGGATGAGGCCCTTGGGTTCAGGTACTGGAGGGACCCGGGGCCTTTTAACGGAAACGGGTTCCGTGGCGTGGCGACTGTCTTTGTCTTCTGCTCGACTTTCTACTCGGGTGTCGAGTCCATTGCCATTGCGGCTACCGAGACCAGGAACCCCGGAGTTGCAGTGCCTCAGGCGATTCGACAGGTGTTTTGGCGCATCATCTTTGTCTATATGGGATCTGCTTTCTTCTTTGGTCTTACCTGCCGCGCGGACGCTGAGGGTCTTGGAGGCGCTGATGCCAAAGCTCTGCAGAGTCCGATGACGATTGCGATCCAGACTGCTGGATGGGAGGGAGGTGAGTGAACTGGAGACTCCCTGCTGTGATTTGACCATGACTGACTCGACTTTAGGCGTACATCTTATCAACGCTTTCATCCTTCTCACTTGCTTGTCCGCCATCAACTCCTCCATTTACATTGGCTCCCGAACTGTCCTCTACATGGCCCAGTCCGGCAAGGCACCCTCCATCCTCGGCTGGACCAACAGCCGTGGTGTCCCCATCTGGGCCATCCTCCTCACCAACGCCGTCGGCTCCATCTCCATGATGAACATCTCAACCGGCGCCGCCCGCGCTTACAGCTACATCGTCAACCTCTCCGGCGTGAGCGCCTTCCTCGTCTGGGGCAGCATCAGTCTCATCCACATCCGCTTCCGCCGGGCCTGGTCTGTCCAGGGCCGCAGCGTGGGCGATTTGCCGTACAAGGCCTTGTGGTACCCGTACCTGGCGTGGGTGGGATTCGGCGCCTGTGTCTTCCTGGCGCTGGTGCAGGGGTGGACGACGCTGTCGCCGTTCAACGCCGGGAACTTTGTAGACGCGTATATCCTTCTGCCGCTGTTTGGCATCATTTACGGCGTCTGCAAGCTCATCTGGCGAGGGGATGCGGTGAAGCGCAGCTGGGAGATTGATCTCGACAGTGGTCGGAGGACGGACTTGGATCACAAGAATCGGGCGTCGAATGGTGTGCCTGGGCAAGCTCCTCTTTGGAAGAAGGTTTGGGATTGGTTCTAAACCTTGCGAGATGCTGTCATGTTCATATGCGTACACGTATTTACTTATGTGGTTATGTTTCTCTTTTGGCTCGGAGGCGGGGCGGTGGGAGAGATGCTTGGTTTTACGACGTCTTAGAAGAGGTTTATGTTTCTAGACGCATAGAGAAGAACTAGAGAGATAAGGGGACGACGCCTTGCGAAGTGGTCGGGGGCTAGAGTTGTTGTGTTTCTCGCTTGACTTCGTATTACACGGGGGAGTCGCGATAGATATCAAGATCCTAATGATGCACGTTTTCTCTACAGTTCCTCTTGCTATGGTAGGAAATTGAATTCACTCTGCGACTAAGAATTTTGGAATATTGTTGCTGAAGGGGTATTTATTCTCTTCGGTTGCGTGTTAAACTGCCTATCCTTACCCCAATACCTAGTCTCTACGCCTCTAACTCCGGTTACAACTCATTCTTACCAACATCCATACCCACCAATTGTCGATCTCCTCACGTAAAAAGTAAAGCAAACAAAATCACTCCTACTCCAAACGAATTATCACTAGCAATGAACGGTACATCCTCACAAAGGTCAGAAAATTTTCGTTCACTTCAGCGAGAAAGTCAGGGCATGAAAGTGTTTGCACCATAATCGGGGGGCAGTTCCTGGAAGGGGCCTGGGGGGAATCCGAAGGGAAACCACGGAGGCGGGAAGAAGGGAACCCACATAGGCTGGAAGACGGGAATCCATGGAGGTGGGAAGAAGGGAATCCAGATGGGCTGGAAGAAGGGATCGCAGGGATCGGGGGGAAACTGCGGAGGGAAGAATGGAGGGAATGGCGGAGGGAATGGCGGAGGGAACTGTGGAGAGAACCCGAAAGGCTGTTGGACACTGGGGTCAACAGGGAACTGGGGAGGGAACTCAGGCCATGGCGGAACCCCCTCATAGTTATCCCGGTAGTCAGGCTGGTGTTGATAATGTTCCGCAGACTGGCGCCGGTATCGGTGTCGGTGACGACGAGTGTGGTTATGATGGGGAGCCATGTTAGCTGAGCGAAGTTGTGGGTTGTGGCGTTGTTAAGCAGTGTAGTTGCCTGGCTCTTGTGGTTGGTTCAGAGTTGTAGGCAGTTGTGTAAGTGGTTGCTGTATCGAAGGGGAAAGGAAGGAAGGAGAAATATGAGATGGGAGACAGAGTTTAAATAGTTTGGAAATTTGAGAAGTAGAGTCAGAACAAGGAAACAGATGTTGTGAACTTGGGACTAGACCAGTGTTGAGGACAGAATGGTTGTTCTGCTGGGGATGTAGAATGGCCATTTCGGGGAAATAGTTGTTTTCGAACCAGGTAGTTGGGTGTGCTATTAACTGGCTGGTATTTATTCGAGTTCCTAGGCTGTGTTCATAAGAGCGGCTGATTATGTTTGAGGCTGGAGAGAGGCATAACTCATTTGAAGCCTTGAGTTCATTGACAACTATTATAACTGCCCGAACACCAAAACACTGTCGACAATGGGAATGAAAAGAAGGGGGATTTCCTTGGAATTCCTAGCTGTTCCCCCAAATGAATTTCCAAAGAACCCTTAGTGTGGCTGTTCTCAACATGCTGCCTTTTGCGATAGTTATTCTCGTATGGCAACCTACCCTGTACCCGTTGTCTATGTGTACGCTGTCTACCCCAACAGGGTCAGGCCTTGTTGTGCCGCGCATGGATCAAGGACTGGCAATTTCCATCCCGCACCAGGGCCTGTAATGATACGGGGGAATTGCGCAAGCCGCCCATTAATCAAGCACGCACACAATAGCCAACTATTCCAAGAACGTGGCTGAGGATAACACGCGTCAAGATGGGACAAACCAGTCGATAGATGATCTGACATGTGATTATTGGGGGGGAGAGGGGGGTCTGGGCAAGACAACAACCTCAACACTCAGGTTCCATGGTCCCGGACAATTGATTCCCCGAAAGGTGCAGTGCCTTCCTTCAGGGGCTGCAGATAAGCGTGGAGGAAGGTGTGGGCGTCCGGGAGCGGGTTGGTGGTGCCGCAGTTAGCTAGTCCCGGTACACAGTTCCAGGGTAGCTTCAGTGGTCCTTGCGCGCAGATTTGGGGTGCTAGCACGTAGAGGTACCTTGCCCGACCTTGCCTGTGCTTGGACTGAGCCCTGAACCAAAACCAACCTTACCTGAGCAGGTCCGATCTCCAAGAAACGTGTGGATGAGGTCAGCTCCATCCGTCGTCTCCAGCTCCTTCCCCCAACGTTCGCCTGAATACCTGCTAGGTACCATCGACAACGACAACCCACCACCGCAGATCAACCCTCCCTCCGTCTTCTTTGTATAGCCTCGCGCTTTTTCTGCCTGCCAGCGACACAAGAAACGTCCTATTTCCATTCCTGACATCTCTCTGCACACACACTCCCTACTCGCGACTTCTCCTGAACAGCCATCGACAGCTCCTTTGTCTCTCCCGCACACGCGCTATCGCTATCGCCCAATCGCCGCATGTCCACCCCAACCGTCATGAACTACGCTTAGAGCCACATTCTCCTCGCGATAACGAACTGGAAAAAAAAACCCCAAAAAACTCTCCCGTGAGCTCGTCTACGCCGTCGACCTCGCCGTCTTATTCCTGCATGTGTCTCGATCCCGGCCGATCCGTTCTCGTTTCCCGTCCTCCTCCTGCGAACCCCAATCCGCGTCCCTGACATCGCGGCCTTGGGGAAGTCGACTGAGATTCGACACACGGCCGTCCCGTCACAAGTCGAATGAATGCAACCTCTAAACCCCTTTTTGGCCGCCTTCTTCAAGAGCTCCCTCCCTGGACAGTGTACGCCCGTTCATCACCATATTCTCCTGGTCCCGTCGACGGATGTGCTCCTCACGTCCCGCGAGACCGAGAGCGGCGCCGCCCCCGCTGAGGTCATCGCCTCCGAGGACTTCCTTGCAAGCCATGTCCTCCGAGTCCCTGTTCCGACCGGCGTCGCAGGTGCAAAGGATGGTGGACAGAACTTACGTGAGGTGAGGGGAAAGGCAAAGCAGTTCACTACTCTCAATGGGAAGAGCGTCGTCATCAAGGACTCGTTTATATACAGCAACAAAGGTGCGCACCCCCTGAGGGGCGATGATAGTCTGATTTTCTCTTTACTTATACCTGGCATTAGGTTTCAAGGCGCTCGCGCAGGCCCAGCTTCTCAACGACGTGGTATGGTACCCCGACGTTTTCGAACCACGGCAATGGCTCCTCTACTTTATATCGCGACCCCTGGTGGGCAACTGGGAGGAAACCAAGATCACGCCGGCCGTCCTCATCCCCGGTGTACGCAAGCGCAGAGTCGCCGAGCAGAAGCAGACACCAAACGCCGAGTCTACTGAGAATAATGCCCCGCGCAAGAAGGATATCAAGAGCTTTCATGACCTACTGAACAACTTTCCCATGATTGCACGGCAGATGCAGCCGGGTCTCGAGAAGCTCTTTGTAGAATTCACCAACGTCTTCCACAAGCCTCTACCTCCTCCACCTTCCGCCGCCGAGATCCCGGACCCTACGCCAGATGGACCTATTGCAACCGCTATCAAGAGGGCTCGGTCCAACAGCGCGTCGGCCAAGATGGGAGATGACAGCAGGTTGCCAGTGATGGAGAACTTTTACGCTGAAGATGATGAGGATGTCATGAGGGCCTCCCTCGAAACCGCTGTCACGGCCGCCATCGACCTATTCCAAGGTGTTGACAAGCAACAACTCTCTCTGCTGGGCGCTACAACGGACCTGACGGGACCTCTGGTTGAGAAACTGATCGAGCGTTATGTTACGGAGAACGTTCATCACCTGCTCTTCCCTCGACTCAACGCCTTGAAGCGCCCCTATGATCTGGAGCTTGAGGCCAAGATCAGGAAGATGCAGTTTATTGACATTTCCCAACTGGGCATTGCAATCGACGGCGGGTCCAAGGCCAAACATGATCTCATCATCCAGCTGGGTCCAGCTGTGGAAGAATTTAAGAAAATCTCCACAGCTACATGCCCTCAAGTGATGTTGGATTTGCTCCTATCGACCATCAAAATCGTCTCGCAGTTGACGGATTCATCCAAATCATCGATGATGCCGTCCGATTCGGCGTCAGAGAAACCGATCATGACGGTAAACGCGGACACGCTCGTCTCGTTCCTCCTCTACGTTGTTATCCGGTCCCAGGTGAAGCAGCTGCAAGCTCGGCTCATATATGTCCGAAACTTCATCTTCATCGATGACGTTGATAGCGGCGAGTTGGGCTATGCATTGAGCACATTCGAGGCGGTGTTGGCTTATCTTGTCCTCGATTCGGCGGGCTTGCGACGCGCAAGCCGAAGAAACAGGGCTCTTTGGGACGCAACTAAGACTGGAACCTTGGAGGACCTTAAAAAGATTATGGAGCCGGACCTGAGCGGCGGGGACGAGGATGATCTGTCGGAATCACCTACCTCGAGCCGCCGCCCGTCTACCGCATTGAGTCTGCAGAATGGCACCTCACGACCTCGAAGGTCCTCCCTGGCACTGTCTCTGTATGAGCACTTCTCCCACGGGACGGGCTTGGGCCACGTTTTCCCTTTCCAAGCCAATGGCGACAGTGAGATTCTTGAGTTCACGCCTCCGATACGACGAGTCAAAAAGGTGGCGATGGATACACGAAGTCTATCCGAGGGATCTGAGGTCTCCTTCCACTCGCGCACTGCAAGCGTAGGGACTATTGGCAGCGCATTGGAAGGCGACATTTCAGTCGAGAGGTTGTCCAAGACCAGCAACTCGTTCGGAGAATCGATTCTCATGATGGCCATCCAAGCTGAACGAGTGGAAACCCTCAAGTATCTCCTTTCATTGTCGGAATACTTCCCTCGCGCCTTTGTCCTCGACGACATGAACAACGAAGACACTACTCTGCTAAGCGCCGCCATTCAGCTTGGCAATGACCAAATCATCAACACGGTCCTCGACTTTGTCGTGACCTCTACTACCTCGGAGCAATTGACCCAATACCTATGCCAACCAGATATCTGGGGTCGTAGTATTGGCCACTACCTCTTCCATGCGCCGGGCCTCATTGCGCTGATTGGCGGGATGATACCCTGGAGGCAACGAGACAAGAACGGCCAAACGCCGCTGTTTGCACTTTGCCGGTCTTATGACCATGGGAACTACCGTGAAATGGTCGAGGCTGGGTTGGAAGCGGCAATGGCTGCCCAGCGTGATGGCCAACCTCTGCATGTCGATGAGCACGTCGATAGCAAGGGCAACACGCTGCTGCACATTATGAATGATGCGGGCCTTGCGCTGCGGATACTGCAATACTGCGATGTTGATGTTAACGCGACGAACGATAAGAGGTTTACAGCGTTGATGGTGGCCAGCAAATATGGTAGGTATGATATGGTCCGCTCGCTTTTTGCCGATCCGCGAGTGGACGTGGGAGCCAAAGAGATTCGAGGACTCACAGCGGTTGAACTTGCCAAGGACGACGACGTGCGAAACAAGATTGACGATCTTGCCCTGTTTAGCATGCAACCCGGGCTGGACGAGCGCATCACGGGAGTGGTGAGGGCCTTCTTTGTGGAAGACGCCACGGTGCGGTTAGTGCTCAAGTCAGCGGCGCCAACGGACCATGAGAGCTACACGGTGACAACGAGCCGGCGATCACTCTCCGACTTTGAGCATCTGCCCAACCTACTCGCGTTGGAGAATCCGGCGTCATGGATCCCGTCAATGTCGGATGTCCGCTCGCCGTTCCAGATCCCCTCGAAGCCCTCGCGAGCACTTCTCCGGGACATGCAAGCCCGAGCAGACTCGTTTCTGAAGATCATGCTTGTGCACCCTACATTCGCAACGCACGAGATGTTGTGGGAGTTCTTCCTGGTGCCCGAACTGCAGCTCGATATGATGGAGCAGAGGACTCTCCTCAAGGCAGAGACTCGGGCAGAGAAGGTGAGGGACGAGTATGAGCCACTGGAGGATGTAAGGGAGGTGGAGCAGTTTGTCAATCACGCGAGAGAGATGATTCGGAGCGTCAACTATTCGACTAAGAGTGCGACGAGACGGGCCAATAATCTCGGGCTCGCGGCTGCAGGTAGGTGTTTGCTGAGACCCTCGACATGTTTCAATTGTTCTTGACAAGGCGGGCTAACAAGGAAATCAGACATGTACGATTCGTCAGTGTTGCTCCATCGGGCTGTCTCAACGCTGCAGTTCCTCCCCCCGACCCATCTTGATGCATTTGAGACGTATGTCAGATCCATCATGCCTACGCAGTCAAACGCCCAGGCTGCGCTTCATTGTTCTCTGCTGGCGCAGCAGTCGACGGTCCAGGCGCTCCTCGCGTCCTTATCGCGCCCACCATCGCTTATATCCCAGATGCGAGCGGCCAAAAGAGAGGCCGACAGAAACTATAACTCCCTCAATCGTTCTAGATGGCCGCTTGGCCTGTTGGATGACACGAGGCAGCGGATATATGATGAGAAAGAGGAGCGAGCACGGAAATCAAGAGAGGAAGCGACCAACTTGGCGAGGGAGCTCCGATACACCCAGCAGACGGTGGCTGGGGAGCTAGCAGGGTGGCAAGAGCTACATGAAAAGATGGGACGGCGCGCGATTAGAGAATTCGCTAGGGGTATGGTGGTTCAGGAGCGGATGAAGCTCGACGGGATGATGAGGGCTCTGAGGAAGCTGAGACTAGGCAGCGAAGTGGATGGGCCAGGTGATGGGAGCAAGTCAGCGGCACCACCTTCACCAACACGGGAAGTTACGGAGCCAGAGCGGGCGGTGATGGATGAGAGGGAGAGCGGTGGCGAGATGGGATGATGGATAGACATGGTGGGAAGATCCACGCTAATGGAGGGTGAGGGTGAGGGTGAGATGGAGTGAGAGAGAAACACCACAGAGACGCGTGATATGGAGAGGAGAGAGACGCGTCGGACGTTGGCTTGGGCACGGACAGTCCCAAGTCAGATTCGGCTTGATCAGCATGCATGCCTTTTGTCAGCTGGAACGAAGTGGGAGGGGTTGGACATGCAGAAGTTGGTGGGATGGATGGATGGATGGATGGATACCCCCTTGAAGTTTGCAACATTGATACGGTCTTGAGGTTTCTTGGTTGGCAGGAAGTGATCCTTTTTTTGCTGAGGAACTGGCGGAGACATGCAGAAAGAGAAGGTATACCGTTTTCTCTCGGAGCGGCATTTTTCGATTTTTACAGCATCGTTGTGGATTGGGTTGCTCTGATGGTATAGGCATCTGGTGCAACTGGGACACCTTTCACCTTTTTTTCATTGCTTGCTCGGTGTCTACGCTGGGCTTTGTAGACTTGGTTGGAGTATTCGGTATAGAGAGCGAGTCTTGACTTGTGGCTTGGCTTGGCTTGTCTGGTAACAATGAGGATGGCGTTGTAGTGATTGGGAAATGCAAACACAGGTTCTCGCCTCTCTGTCTCTTTGAGATTTCAGATTTCTTGATCATGACATGATGACAACCTGGTTATGAGTGGAGCTGGAAAGAAAAACCTGCTGAGGTGGCTATGCAGACGAGCTAGGCTCTGTCTAGGTATTCTGTAGTGTCGAAGACGTGTCTTGTGTCTAGGAGAGGCGTAACCTCCCGGGTCACCCGACTGGAGGATAGGACTAGGGAGTTGAGGTAGGGGAGCCGAGAGAGGGATAGAGAAGTTCGGAAGAGGCAAGTGGAGCGAGGAAATAGTGTAGGACTAAGTCCGTAGGGGGAGACAAAGAAGGACGATTCGATTCTCGTCGGGTCGAAACATGAAACATCAAACAAGAAACACGCCGCCGCCGCCATGGTCCCGATGCATGTTCCCGTCTGTGGTTGCGTCTTTCCCGCTTCTCTAGAGCCCCACGGCCAGCTAAGCTAGCCAAGAAACACGGCGTCGGCGTTGTGGAGTAGGGGAGAGGGACGCGGGACCGATTGGTCAAAGGCGCGTGGTAACCCGGCGCGTGCTCTGGAGCGAATGAGAGGACGGGAGACGACTCTGGGGGATTACGCGCTGAGCTTGAGGGAACTCCTTTGACAGAGAAGAGGTAGGTAGCGCGGTGGAGGGACGTGGTGGGCCGAGGGTAATCTCCCTAACCGCTTGGGCGGAGATACTATGGTGCGACGGACGGACGAGAAGATACTACGTGTATTGTGTGTATCCTTAGAGAGAGGGAGAAGGAGATGATGAGAGTTATGGTGAGTTTTAAGCGCCCGTCTTAGACGCCCTGCGGCGGTTGCAGAAAGGACCCAATGTCTGACGAGACTTCACATATTGTGCTAGGGTGCCGGGGGGTTGTCCTATTTTGCGTTGTCGTTGCTGCCGGTCATTATTGCTTCTATATTTGACGATTTTCTTATTTCAGGTACCCGAGATGGAAATGAGCTGTGAGGGCGCTTAAGGACATGAAGATGAGGAGGGCATGACGGGAAATGTGTGGGGGATTGGTTTGACCCTGACAATTGCTGTTATCTAGGGCTGGTCAGATGTCAAGTCTGGCAGTGGGAAAGTAAACAAAGAAAACGTTGACTTTCAGTGTTGAACGCGTTGGGACTTGGTGGTCGGGTGTTCTCAGTCAATTGACCAAACGAATCTCTTCAACTCGCGATCTGGTAGCTAAAGAACCGCGTCCAGCACCGCGTCGACCGTGCCATCTCCAATACCGCTCAACCCCCCCCGCCTCCCGCTCTTCGCCGCTACTGCAAGTACCCGGCGTCGTAGAAGGAAAAGGGCACGAGGAAAAATGTCTACCTTCCTACCTGCGTAGCTTACCTAGACGTGACAGGGGTAGGTACCCTGGGAAGATCTAAAAATGAGTCATAGGCGCCGGGCCATTCAGCGGCCGGGTCTGTGCAGCTATGGAGACAAACCGGAATCCTTGGCCTTCGATGTGGGGAGCTAGAGGAGCCGGGGTTGAAGGGGGGGTATGTATTGGGGGAAGGACGGTGTTGGAGGGTTGGTGTTGGCACGGTGGGGTTGTATGGAGATGGGGTAGTGAGGGACAGTGCGGGATTGGGATTTGGGGACTGGCGAATCGCCGTGTGAGGCATCATCTTTCAACTTACACGACCAGATCTCTCTCTCTCTGTCTCTGTCTTGCTTCCATCTATCGTCGTCGCGCGCGTCTGCACGTCCCACACAAATTCCCCACGACGTCAGGGTACAGGGAGGAAAAGACGGCAAACGTTGTTTCAGATGGCCCTGGCCTCTCTCTCTCTCTCTCGGGCTCGTTTCGTCTCGACATTTTTTGTTTCTGTCCCCCCATCGCCAATCCATCACGAGAAGCATAAGAAGACCCGGGCCTCGCCCTGGGTCGTCCCTTTTTTTGTTTGTTTCCATCAGTCCATCATCAATCGTCAGCTTGTGCATTTCGAAGCATTCTCATCTAATCACTTTTCCTTGTCTCTTTTTTCTTCTTAGATCTTGTTTCATCTCTTGTTGGGTTCGTTGTGGTCTGGTATCACCTCGACTTTTGTCTGTTTCATACACAAAACGCCAACTTTCGTCTCGTTCGACATCTCGTCTACTGTTACCCATTAGCATCGACCCTTGGAGCCGGTCTCCTTGATCCCCCATACCTAGTTACCTATTACGAACTTCCCTCGATAGACAATCCGCTAATACCGCCCAAAAATCATCACCATGTCTGCGTAAGTCACCCTCATCTCGAACCACCAAAGCACCATACTGACCTCATCCTCTAGTCTGGTAGTTGACCTGCCTTTTGACTTTAACTTCCCCTCGGCCTCCATCGAGCGGCCTAGTCCTCCTCCCGCCATGCCCATCCTACCCTTTGACCAGGCCATCCTCGACATGGCCTACTCCAACCACTGTGCCGCCATGTCTGCTTCCACTTCCGCCCACGGCTACGGCCACTCTCGTTCTTCCTCTCAGGCCTCCGTCTACTCGGCCGTCTCCGCAGAGTCCGACCCGGAGTCCCTCTGCTCCCGCGTCACCACTCCTCCCCGTGCTCCTCCCCCCATCCGCCAGCACGGTCCGCTTCTTCTGCCCAAGATCCGCTCTCAGGACCAGGACATTGATGCTACCCCTTGTGTTCAGTACCGCATGACAACTCCCCCGGCTCCTAGGCCTTCTCGTCATGCTCGGAGCTACACCACCCCCGAGATCATCGATGGTTTGGTCTTTGAAACTCCCGGTACTGTTGGCTCTGTCAACTCGTCCTTCTCCGAGGCTGCCCTCCCCAGCTCTCTCCTTGCGTCTCCCGCAAACTTTGCTTCTCACGCCTCGGCTTCCTCTCATTCCCGCCGTGCTTCGAGCCTCGACGCCTCTACCATTGACAAGTATGGTTACCCGACTTACCGTCAGATGCCCTCATACGTTCCCGCCGCCGCTCCTCAGCAGCAGCCTGATTATGGCTTCCCGCCTTGCAACTATAGCCCTCGTTCTCACTCGCCCCTGAGCATCTCCACCACCCCGGACCCTACTCCTACCACCAACCTCCTCAACTTCCTCACCTGCTCCAACCCGGCTGCTTCACTCGTTCGAACTATCTCGTTCCCTCACCGGGACCCCAACACCAAGAACTTTTGGTGGGATGTCCGCAACATCCGCGCTTGGTCTTCTTTCAATGCCGCCTCTATCCTCTCGCTCCCTGGTGCCTCCTCTCTCCTTACGGCCCCCGTCCCCTCCAATCTGCTTCCCCAGCCGGCGTTTACCTCCCGCCACCCCGAAACCGAGGCCGCCCTCCACTCCATTTATGCTTCATACTACCTCCCCAAGCTCAACTCGGCCCTCACCATGTCCTCTACCCGACCTCTTCAGCTTTCTGTGCCTGCCAAGAACGCCGGCATGAACGATCTTCTTTTCGTTGCCAACGCTGCTGGTGAGTCCGCCACGGCGGCAGCCATATTTGGCGGCAAGCCTACCGCCCGTGTTGTTGGTCTTGTCCGCAGCTTTGACCGCTTCAACACCGGCATGCGTGTTGAGGGTAACATCAAGCGTGTCGAGTACCTTCGTGGTCTCGCGGCCATTCACCACGCCATGCGCGAGCACGGCTGCCGCTATGGCTTCATCCTCACCGAGATTGAGCTCGTCCTCGTCCGCAACGGCACCGAGACGACCCCCTTCTTCGGAAACCTCGACGTCACCTCCGTGCAGCTCGCCACCACGGCCCCGGAGGGCGACGTCTCCAACGCCTCCGTCTCCGGCACGCCGCTGACCGCCTGCCTCGCTCTCTGGGGTCTCTGCCAGCTGGCGGCCGACGAGCCGTACGTTGGCAACGCGCACTGGCGATCTGAGATTGGTGCGCCGGCCGAGGGAACCAGGCGGAAGGCCCAGGCGCGGGACTCGTGGATGCCGCAGCCGCAGCTTGCTGAGAAGCGGGAGGCGAAGCGTAGCCGTGGATGGGTTTGGCCTGAGGATGCTATTGGGCGGAAAGAGCTTGGGAAGCGAGGTGTGAAGTATGGTGGATTGTAAGGCATTGAGTCTGGGAATGATAAAGAGTATGATGGATGACTGTCATGGTTCATGATACATGACTTGAGATTTTTTATTGGCGATTTTACTGTACCTGACTGATTTGATTGACTGACTGCCTTGACACTTACTTAATGAATATTAAGAAATGATAAAAAAGGAACAAAAAAAGAGGCAACCTAATAAAAAGTTTTAAAATTACTCGGATCTCTTGTGAATTGCCAAGTGTCTATGGAGTAACTAGAGGTCTGTTCTGTTACATGTATCCAAGCTGAGGTGAGATAGTCTACCGATTGAAGGTATGGTAGATATTAAAGTGATCGCTGGCTGTTGCTACATCAACAAGTCAGATTACTTCCCCGGACCATAGAATCTCAATTCCTACGGACCTACGGAGTTCGCACATAGTAGATCTTAGTAATGCCTAGCAAGCCAGTCAGACTACAGATCCTCTTTCATAGGCCGCGCGTTCCCAGGAAAGGATTGGCACCGTCAGCTGGCGATGCTGACAGTGAGAAACTAGATAATTCTTGCATATGGCCAAATACGTGGTACGGAGTACCGGTCGGTTGTTTTGTTGGTGGCTTGTAGCAGACTATTGAACTGAGATGGGGTCAAAGATTTATCTTTAGTTCAACTGTATCTATCTGTGGAGTTGAACATATCGGCATGAAAGGTTGAAATCATGGATAGATTCTGGATGTGGAGATGGACAGGACCTCATGCTCCGTCGAGAGGCTGATGCCCTGTGACTGACCCTTTATAGGTACTTATCTATAGCCTCTGAAGGATGAAAGTAGATGGTAGGAGGAACGGCCCCGCGCCCCGTTTGTCCCAACTCGGAACTCCGGACCCCCGCGGACGCCCGCCCCCCCTAAAAGTCCACGAGTGCAGGAGTCCCAAGAGTCCCAGGAGGCCCCGAGACACCCGAAGCCCCCCCCCGGACCGCATCCCTGAATCACTGCCACTTTCATCCGTGCGGAACGACAAACTCTCCGGCTTCAAACCACCACCAGCTGCAAGCTTCACCTTCTTTTTCTTTTCTTTTTTTTTCATCTCACTTCCCTTCTTCCTCTTCTACTTCTTTCAGCTTGTGTTACTTGTCTGTTCTGGAGTATTTATCCCCCCCCCCAGACCGCTCGTTTAATTTTTTTTCTATTTCCCCGTTCTTCTCTCGTTTCGCTACTTTCCGCTCTTCCTCCATTGACATCGATCGTTTCCTGCGCGACGCGTGTGGACTTTTTTTTTTGATTGATTGATCGAGCTTCGACGTCCTTATCATCCCCACCACGCGCCGATCGTTAGGT
>JABFFI010001168.1:0-16015 GCA_013623725.1 Fusarium robinianum
GAGGAGGAGGAGGGAGAGGAGGGAGCTTCATTTCCTTTTTTGTTTCTCGGAGCAGAGCCAAAAAGCAAAGCTATACGAGAGCTCGAAGAAAAGAAGAAGGGAATGAGGGGGGGGGAAGGAAGATGATGATGGTGATGAAGAAGAAGCTGCTCCAGCTCGTTCCGTGTATGGATGGGATCTGTAAAGTGTGTGTATTTCAGGCTCTCATGCTGTGATCATGCTCACCTTGACAAGTCGTAGACGTAAAATAGAGAAACGAGCCGTGGAGTCGAGTCTCTGTGGAGGAGGATGGATGATGATGATGAGGAGAAAGGTATGAGGAGAAGAGGAGGAATCAGAAGAAGAGAGGAAGGGGAGAACGAACGGGAGTTTATAAAGGGAAGGAGAGAGGAAGGGAAGGGGGAGCAACAAGTAACAGACACCACACAACCAAGGCGAGTAAACGGTCGACACGGAAGCTGCAATGGCGCGGGATGGCCGCACGTTTGCTCGACGACCTCACAGTCAAGGTGGGGCAACAGGTTCGATGGAGGGGTGAGAGGAGGAGACGTGGTGGAGGGGCAGAATTGATTAAAAAAAAATGATCTCACAATCTCTCAACAACCCATCCAGGGCGGGCACCGAGCTCTCTTTCCACGGTGTGGTGGGTGGTCATCGCGTTAGAGGGGTACCCCTGCCCGAGTCGATCCGGTCACCTTGCTTCCAGGTACCCCGCTACAAGCGATGCCATGCCATGCGTCTTTAGGGACCTTACCCAATGAGGCCGGGCTGACAGCTTCACTCTTTGGGTCCGTCAAGTGTGAGGTCCCAAAGTCGCACTACGAAGAGTAAGGGCCCTTGAATAGGTATGGGCCGTGTCACCACGCTGAAAGAAAAAAAAGCATCTCATCTTTCGTCTGAGTGAGAGGTCCGACTAGCCAGGTACCAACAACGTTTGTTTTGCCCATAGGTTGCTACCAACCATAGCAGTACTTACCATGTACAGCCGCCTCCCATCTCTACCTATCCTCGCCGCTCCAATTCCCCATGGTCCCGTTCATTCCCGTAACCTGCGGACATGCGGCGGCTTCTCTTCGCTGCCCGTCACCCGTAATCCCGTTGCCCAGCCTCACCGTGCCGGCACAGGGACGCCTTCCGGTTGGACAATGCCCGTCCCGATCGGAATCCCAAGAGTCAACAGGGTGAAATGCATCGACGTCCTGGCCTCGCGCGCCTCCGCAGTCCCGGGAGGCCGCATGGAGAGACACGGAGCCCCGTCCAACCATTGCGTCTAACCATTGCGTCCAACCTTGCCCCCCCCCCAGCCCAGCCCTCTCCAACAACAAACCGCTTCGCAATTGTCGGTCAGGGGAGAAGTCGGCCGATGGTCTTTGATGTCCTGATGAGCATGGATGGGACGGCGTCTGTGCTGACCTTGACCGACATCAGGCTGTCTCGGCCTTCCTATCAGCTCCCACCACCGAGCTGCAGCCACCGAGAGACCCGGCCCCTTGGCCCCCCTCGTGTTTGTTTGGACGACCATGTCTGGACGGGTAATTACTGGATGGGGGATGTGGTTTGATGTCTGAGCCTCGCCGCCTTGTCATGATATGCGGAGCTTCTCTCCCCCAGCACGTCTCAGCGACCACGTTTCGTCCATGCTTGAAATCATGCAATGTTGGTCTGTGTGCAACCAACCATGCTATCCATGGATGCTATGCGGTGCCATGCCGTGCGCGTCTCTCTGTTGCCTTCCATAGGTGGTGTGTGGGTATCCACGAAGAGAATTCAAAATCGATTCATCCCAAAAAGTCTAGTAGTAGCGTAGTCGTTATCGACACCCATGCCATGCCTTGCCTCCTTTCAAGTACGTAACCCTTGGTCGCATCATCAAGAAACACTCAAACCGTCATATATGCTGCCCACCCGGAACGCCGTAGCAACCCAAGCCCATCGCTAGCCTCCTCTTAGAAGCGCTCCTTCATCCTCGACGCAACCGTCCTCAGGTTTCCGTAGACCTTGCCGGGCGGCTTGCCAAGGATCAGGCTGACAACAGACTCTCGGGCGAGGTGAATGTTCTTGAATCCACCTAGGATGTGAATCTTGGAATCAGCCAGCACGATACGGGTGCGGCTGGCGTTCTCGATTGCGAATTTTGTCTTTCCGTCCTTGCCAGCAATTCGACCGATCGCTCGCGCTTGGCTGTCGCCATGCATCGTCCGCACATCCTTGATCTCAAAGGTCTCGATATACAGGTCGTCAAGTCGGAGAAGAGCAATGGCGTCATCCACATCAAATCCTAGTGTAAAGGCCTTGACAAAGTCCTCTCCCTTCTGCAGCGCTCCAGAATCGAGAGTGTGTTTCGACGTTCGGAGCTCAACCGTCTTTCGCTTGATGTTCATTCGGCATTGGAGCTTCAGATGCTCGACGAGAGGCGGGTAGATGGAGGGCCACGACTGCTTCAAGGGCGTCATTCTGTGAGGGGGGATAGGGACCTTTCGAGTCTCGACTCTGGTAACTGGGTCCTATAACGGGGTCAGAGAAATGGCTAGCAACCCGAGCACAATCCAGCGCTTACGATATCTCTGGCCGGCGCAAATCGAGGCCGTCCCTCCTCATCAATGGCCATACCATCCTCATCGTCCTGATCCACGGGCACAACGGCGTTCGCATCTTCGGGCAGCGCATCCGGCGCATCTAGTAGGAATTCTTCATCATTCTCTAGAACAGAAATTAGTGTTTGCTATCGCAGCGTCTCAAGGAAAAATATTTTTACCTGCGCCAGGAAGAGGGATCTCAGTGGCAAGCGGGGTCTCCTCTGACTTCTTCAAGGCAGTTGGCGCAGGCATTTTGGCGTCTTTTTTCGGGGTATCGTTCGTGGTGAATATTCGAATGCTTCAGTTTTATTCCCTTCCCCGTGTTTATTCGAGGTGGTAGTGCCAAAAAGTGGTCGTAAACAGACTCTGATTCAAGTGTGTTGAAAGTCGTTTGGTGGGGGAACTCGCCGACTTTCGACCAAAGGATCAAAAATTTGTGGTTGCTTATCGCCGCTTATCGATTGGCTCAGTCACAACCTTGTTCGCTTTCTCCGCGAGCGAACTGGTCCAGTTGCTGGACATCGAAACTCATGATTACCTACCTACCCTCTTCACCTAATACTATAGGCAGCTAACACGCGACCCAGCAGTACCTTTCTATATTAAAGCTGCTTGGGAACTCTTTTTGATCGGCTAACCATTCCCAAATTATCTGGCCAGTCGATCTATAAAAAAAGAAAAGAAAAGAAAAAAACCTACTGGATATCGCCATGTCTGCCTCTCTGTGATCTGTAGGGTGATAGCAGCACCATTCAGAAGCCAGTCGAGTACCAAGGGCCATCGAAGTCTGCCATTTTACTCTGCCTGGGAGAATCCCAGATATGGCCGATATTGCAGTTTGAATAGCTCGTGACTGGGCGGGGAATAGGATGTAAGTGAGGTTTACTTACTCACCCCAAAACCCGCACCAATGCCTCTCTCCCCCTCAAGTTTGGCTTCTCATTTGGGAGTCCTACGAGAAAGGTGCCAACCCAAGTTCGCATAAGATCGCATAACAAAAATGTAAGACCTGTAGTTTCCCCGCATCATGTCTTATCAACGAGTATTAGTGTGTCCTATCAATTATCCATCCATCTTATCGTATCGTTGATGAGGGACATCGCTTGCGGCTGAGGAGTACTAACAAGGTAGACAGACAGCCAGCCATTTCCGGCCAGCGTCAGAGGAAATCCTCCCAGACCTTTTCGACGCATTCGTCCAATTACCCAATGGTACTCGAACATGATGACATTCAAGAGATGAAGGCCCCTACACGTGGATGATGAACGGCCGTATTTCAGGCACCGTGTACTAGGCAAGCCCTCTGATTGCTCCATCCGGTATGATGTTCTGGGGGCTGGAAGCTGCGTTCGGCGGTTCCAGAATTCAGCACGTTGACTCTAGTTGTGTACATTGATGGCCGCCTTGAAGAGGAATTCCGAACAATAATGCTTGAGCTCTTTGGGAGACTTCTGGGTAATTGACTGCGAGCCATTGAGGTTGTGAGCCAGAGAGGGCTGTCCCAGCTTCCGTTCAGATCGGCGACCTCCATGGGGGAAGGATAACGCAATGGATGTAAAAGAGGGGAACAACCGAAAACATTACGTTGAAGCATGATGCATGAAGGGACGGGTTTACGGCTTGAGGGAATTCAGTGTTTTTTTCTCTTTCTTTTTAATACATATTATTCTTGTTACAACCTAGGTCTTTTGAGGCTTGGTTTAATATTAGTTGGCACTTTTTAATAAGATGGATAGTTCACTTATTGCAGAGATGTTCTTGAGGAAGGTACCATGACGTGGTACAAGAAGTGGCAACAGCACTAAAAATTCATGGAGAGAAAAAAAAAAAAAACAGGGCCGTGCGGCGGTGGGCGTCGATGGGAAGGAACTCGGGCTCCATCCGTCGACCAAGGTGCCGTGGGTTCCATGCGGCGACGGAAATAGCTGCTTAACAACCTCGAATCTCAACTACCGAGCAAAACTTGGAACTTTTCCACCACCACAACGTTCCCTCCCCCCCGTCTCTTATCCTCTCCCGCCTCGAACGTCTCATCCAGTTCACACTTTTTGGTGTCTCGTTGTTCTCGAGGCAGGCACCATGTGCTGGGAATGATGGCCAAGGGCATCCCTTCCTTTCCGATCGGGCGCTGTATTGGGATATCCGTCACCACTCCTACAGCTATTTCCTCCTCATTCTCCTCCCAGGCTCTGCGTCTCGTCGCAGAAGCAAATCATACATGGCCTCCACTACCCCGTTCCGTTGCGCCCTCGATACGTCGCTTTTCTCATACCCAGCGACTTTGGCAACCCTTCGATCGACTATCACGTTCCCGTCGTGGTGCGACTGATTTCTCGACGTCCTTCTCCAACAACTCCCAGAACCCCTTCGCTGTGCGCCCTAGCGTCCTCCTGACCACTCGAAATGCAACGCGCAATACGTATGGCTCGCTAGCATGGCTACGAAAGAATGGACAGCAGAGATATTACAGTGGTGGTAATCATCCAAAGGTGCCGAGGTGTTCGTGTGGCAAGGATTTTACAGACGCCCACTTTGAGGATTTCAAGTCTGCTCGCCGTGGAAGAAAAGAGGCGGAACACAGGGCCTTGACGGCAGTGCCCAATTCAATACCGAAACAAGCACCCGAACAGGAAAACCCCAAAGTTACAGACGCAGATTCCGAGTCAATCGCTTCGTCCGTGTCAAAATACCTACATCTTCCGCATCTACCGAGTTTGCCCCACCGTCCGACGAAAGAGGAGTTGCTCGAGGCAGCCAACGGGTTCTGGGATCGCCTCAAAGTGCGATTGAAATGGATGTCAATTCGAAGCATGCGACCGTGGAACGTGGACGAATGGGGTGCTTTCGTATCATGGTTCATGTTGGGACACCTGGTTTGGATCCTGGTTGGAACCACGACTTTCTTCTCCATCATCATCTTCTCCATCAACACCGTCTTTGCTCAAGGTAAACAAACACCACCTCCCAAAATACGAAGCACGCCAGGCTAATCAGATACAGAAACCCTGGCCCAATGGGTTGGCGACTACCTAACTCACTCCGCGGGCATCACCGTCGTCTTCGAGTCCGCCATTGTTCCCAAGTGGCGTGACGGTGTAATCTCCTTTCGCAACGTTTTCGTCTCCCGTCGCCCTGGCCAGGGTGAACCATCGGTCAGCAAGGGCTCCTCTGACGCCGCCGCCGTTGCTGCGGCTGGCCGAAAGGCGCACCCAGAGAAGACGGCCGTAGACGAGAGCGACGACGTCAACTACACGCAGTTCGACGTTACCATCGCGACAGTCAATGTCACGCTGTCGTCTTTGAATTGGTGGAACGGCAAGGGCCTCTTGAAAGATGTCGAAGTCAAGGGCGTTCGAGGTGTCATCGACCGAACCTCGGTGTCGTGGCCTCCAGAAGAGGTTGATCCATTGTCTTATCGCCACCAGCATCAACCAGGGGACTTTGAGATCGAAAAATTTAAGATGGAGGATCTCCTACTTACGATACACCAACCGGACGGGTTCCGGCCTTTCTCTGTCAGCATCTTCTCCTGCGAGCTGCCACAGCTACGAAAGCAATGGCTATTCTACGACTTCCTCTCCGCCAACCACATGTCAGGTTCATTTGACGGTTCCCTGTTTACGATCCATCCTCGACAGGTCCACGGTGTCATTCCCGGCCAGGACCAGGGATCACTGCTTGGGTTTGGCGACCCCAAGGCCTGGAAGAAGTTCAGCAGGTTGCGGATTGACGGCCTGAAAATCGACCACCTCAATCGCGGGGTTGAGGGGCCCTTTGGGTGGATCTATGAAGGGAACGTCGACATTGTTGCCGACGTCATGTTCCCGGCGGACTCCGACGAGAGCATCACCAAGGTCATGGCTGACTTTTACGACCAACTTGAAGAGGTGGTCATCTCCAATCGACACCGCTTCCTCCATCACGTCAGGGAACAGGGCCCTGCACTGCTAACGTCCGGACATCTAACCGACTCGGCTGGTCAGATCCATGACGACACCCCAGCAGAGGACGCCATCGCGGCCGAGGAAGAGCGCCGATATCTCATCATGGACCTCCGCATTCACCTCAACGACGTCAAAGCCGCCGTACCCCTCTTCACCAAGGACATGTCCTACGTCAACCAGGCCCTTGTCCGCCCCATCGTGGCCTACATCAACGCCAAGAAGACTTACATCCCCATCAGCTGCCGCATCGTCAAGCGCGCCAGCGACTTCGACGGTAGCTGGTCCGTCTTCGACTGCGGCCTGATGAACGACATGTCCGCCGAGACATACGATGCCTTTGCCCGCGACGTCGAGAACCAGCAGAGCCGCGTGCGACGGTTCAAAAAGGTCGGCTTCTGGACGCTCTCGCTTGCCGTTCATGCCTTGTTCATGGGCATGGCGGGCAACGTGGTCTGAGCCTCGTTGCCGTGCCCTTTTACTTACTCTACTCCTATTCTTCGTTCTTGCTTATGGTGTGCCCGTTTTTATTAAGGGACGCTGCGTCGACGAGTTCATGTTCATTGATACATGTGCGACGCTGTATATCTATGTTTGGGGTTGGGTTGCTTTTCTATCGGACGATTGGCATGAATGTACAGGGAAGACAACGCGGCGTTTCGGGTCCTGATAGGACGGGGGGCTGTTTTTATGGCGTTGATGGCATCGGGTTTTATATTGAATGACAGGACATCCACCAACGACTCTTGTTCTCCCCATCGGATATCCAATGGGGCAGCCTTTTTTTTTTGTTTCCCATTCAGTATTCCAGAGATGGGAGAATAAACGGTGGCTGATGAGATACTCCCTGCCTTTGCGTATTTGTATCTTGACTGAAGAAGAAACAATAGCCGAATACGCAAGTGTGCAAGAAGGGACATGCGAGAAGAAGAGCGGTAGAAGAAGCGAATTGAATCGTTGGAAACAATTGGACATATGACATTATTTGATATCCCATTTGCTTCGTGAAGAACCCCGGGGCCGGCCTTGGCCATGCAGATTTATCTGTATATGAACAGTACTCCATCTAGCCCATGCAAATAACTCGACGCTGAAAAAAGCCAATGCCGTTCCCACGTATAAACGTTAGTCGTCGTCAACAGAACGCCACCGTCCCCTGCCTCCCCCCCCCCATCCCTCGAGAGCCTCTCACCACTATCCATTCTATTACGTCTCTCTTGTTGTTCCTTCCATACGCACGTATTCCCCAGCGCCTGCCCCAATCTCTACCCAGAGGACAGGGCGAGGATCGAGGCGACGTCGCGGGAGATTCGGCGTCAAGATGTAGGCTTCGTCGGGATGTCGATACTTCTTCGCTGGGTTGCGGAATATGTTGGGCCCACGAGGCAGAGCCCGGTGGTATGTACAACCCGAGGCCGGAGGCATCGACGTGAAGTGCAGGGTGGGAGCGTCGCTTGCAGTGTAAACGAAGCCCGCTTCACATAAAGTCATCACTGGGGATAAGGGTTAGCATCATGGCAGTTCTCAGAACAGCAACAAATAAGGGGAGGGGGAGGGGGGGTCACGAACTCTCCAAAGTCATCGTCTTCGTAGGTGGCCACGTCTGCGACATTGGCACGGCCAGTGACCAGCGAAGTCTTAGTCTTGGCAGCCTTGGTCTTCTTGCCGCCCTTGTCAGCAGCCTTCTCCTCCTTCATCTTCTCGTTGCCGAGGGCAGTGAACGCGCTGGCCAGCTTCTTGATCTGGTCGCTGGGTAGTTCGCGGGCGAGCTGCTTAGTGAAATCCTGGAGGAACAGGCTGTACTGAGGGTTCTTGGAGTGGGCTGAGATGATGGGCGCAAGGGTGGTGCGGAGGTATTCAAACTGGGCCTTGGTCTTGGGGGCGAAGAGAGGCAGCTTCGAGATATCAACGGTGTTGCTGGGGTCCTTGGAATCAACAACGACGGTGGCGGGCTTGTTCTTGGCACGGCCAGCGCTGATTCCAATATCTCCAAACATGTCGGAGGCGTGGGCCAGGTCAGCGTCTTGCTCGGTACGTCGGAGACGTTCACGACGTTCGGAGGCGGTCTCTTCGATAACTTGGATACTGCCAGCTTCGACACGCTGGCGGGCTCGCTCGGCCTGGTGATCGGCGACACGCTGACCCTTGGGCTTCTTAGCGGCGGCGGCTTCGGCGGCGGCCTTGACCTTGGCCTCGGCAGCCTTGCGTTCCTTCTCGCGCTCTACCTCGGAGTCTTCGGCGGCGTCCCATGAGTCGAGGACCTGTACATCGAGGGGGATATTGTTAGCTCCTATGGATAAGGACTGGAGGGGGATGGGGGAAAGGGGGGACGCGGGGCAACGGAGGGACGTTTAAGAACTCACATCACTGTCGTCTTCCTCGTCATCGAACTTGCGGCGGGTAGTGGTGACCTGAGGAGACGAATCATCGCTGCTGCTGTCGTCGCTATCCTCGTCATCTAGGTACGAAGGGAGCAGGTTAGCAACTTGTTGTGTCTCGGGAATATGTTTACGGGCCGCAGATCGAGAAAAGGACCCCGCAGTCGTTCCAAGTCGCGATAAGGCGCAAAAGATAATCTAGGTATCGATATGGACGAGACAAGACTTACCCCACTTCTTAGGAGGCATGATGTCCGGTTCTGTGGAAGAAAAGTGGTGGGTGTTGGGAGGTGGTATTTTTTTTCGGTGGTGTAAGTTGTGTTGGAGAGAGGATGAAGTTTTGTGCGCGTTGTGTGTGTGTGTGTGGGTGGGAGGGAGGTTTTTTTGTATGGGTGAATTTGGTCGCAGGTCGGTCGAAAACGGGTCAGTCAGTCAAGCAAATCAATGATGGATCTAACTTTTCTGCTCGGAGCCAGAGAAACTAAAAGGCGAAAGGTTGTTTAAATCATGACTATGATGACTCTCTACGAAGTGAGCAAAAGGAATGATATAAGAAAAAGACGAAAAAAAATATAAACGAGAAATAGGTATGGGCTTCTAGAAATCTGTCAACAACATGGAAGCACGCTGGAACCCAATCTTGGGAAAGTTGGTCAGGCACTAATAAGAGCAAGGCATGTATGTATGTGCACCCGAAACTCTCTCTCGAGGGGCAGGCATGATGATGAGGGGGAAAGTGGGATGAGCGTGGAGGGGTAATTTTTTTTCCCTCATTTTTTTTTTTTTTTTTTTTTACCTCTGATAAGATACGAGTTGGCCGCCCAGACCTCCGGAGTCGGGACTGATGACATCAATGGACAAACGTCAAGTACAAACCCTGAAACCTTTCTTTGTCTGCATTCATGGATCTTCGAGAATGTTTCTTGGCTTTTATTTGTATGGTGACTATCTGTAGTCATGATATATAATAACTCAAATGGAGTTGCATCAACACAGCCTACTCTTAGCATGAACTTGGATGGCAATAATGAATGACTTGCACAAAGGTATTTGGAATCAAAGAAAGAAAAAAACCCTTCACGGGACCATGACTCTCCTTTCTCTCTGCCTTGTTGCCTCGCTTGTTTCCTTCCTCCCGAAGTTGCTCAGCTTCAGAGTCTGCGAGTCACCTGCCTGCTTTGCACTGAGTGGAGGCTCATGTCCGTCCTCCAGTTGTTGTTGGTCTTGACGTGTCCAGTTTTAGATGTCCCTAGGTACGTACATAGCTGTCACATCTCCTCTTCCCTCCCGTCCTGTTTAGCTATTCCCGACTGCAATGAGGTTTTTTCTCCCATTTGCCGCCTGTGATATGTAGTCGCCGATGTTTCAGTGTTTTCCTGCCCGAAACCCCATCAAGCAATGGAAAGGTTAATTTCTCGGACCTAGATACCTTTGAGGGAGAGGGGCGTCGATAGCTGAAGCCATCCGCATCTAAATCCCTGCCAAGCTACCCGGCACCGTCCCGACTCTTGGTAGACGTAGGTCTAGTAGGTATCTGGAGGGTTTGTTCACTTCTGACCGGGAGTACCTGACTTGGCTGCCACACCGTCAAGCTGTCACGGCGGATCCGCATCATCATGCATTCGCGGAATGCAGCGAGTCTGCGCAGAAGACGCCATGCGCCATCTTGAACCAAAGCTCTATCGTCATCCAAGTACGTAAGGTAGTCCACGATAGGTACTTCAACAACCGAGTCTACATGCATTTTCCTCTACGTATTCTACTTGTTTTCATAATCCTGATCAGAATCAGCGGTGCTGGAAGAAAGAAAAAAAAGTTGCGCTGCCTTATCCATGCATGTTGCCCATGTAAAAAGGACAAGCATCGCCAACATTTCAAAACCTTCACATCTATCCTAGCGTTAATGTGCGGCGTGGGTTATCACCCGAAAAAGAGGTAATTACTTTAATTCCTCATTCCGGAAACTTTAGTAATCCCTTCCGCGGGAGAGGCAGCCTCGAATCCTTGAAAAAATTTCCCCAGCGTTGTTACATACTTATCCTGGCACGTGGATAACAAACGGGGAGGAGGAGGAGGAGGAGGCGTGTGTGTAAGTGGTAATTATTACCTAGTAAATCCCCATACTCGCCGAACTCCCCCATGTCTGTCCCCGAACCTGTGGTCACCGAGTCACCGAGTAGCCAATCACGCGCGATCCCGGTATTTTCCTTTGCCTCTGTGTGCATCTTGTATCTTATTTCAAGGCGAAGCCGCGAGCGCGAGGTCCGAATGTAAGACAGGAGCAACTATTCTAGGAAACTGGGCTTGAGAGTAAAAATCGAATTTTCCATTGGATTGGGAAAAGATAACGCATTGCATGGATATCCGATGGAACGAACGTACCTGGAAAAGAAGAAGAAAAAAAGAAAAGAAAATAGAACAGAACCTGGAAACCTGCGCAGTCAGTGAAATCATGCTCGCGACGGACCAGCTATCTCTCCGTCTCGCTCCTCTCTCTCCCTGGACTCCCTTCTCCGCGCCGTAATACCTCCGCATCCGTTGTGTCTAGGTACTCCATAGTATTACTCACGACCTAGTAGCAGTACATAGTAGACGACGAAAAGATAGTAGATCATGCGGTTCATCTTGTGTATTGACAAAAGGCTGAAGCAAAATCACAACTTCCGAGTCCTCCCGATCCATATACTTCACGTGGTTCGGACTCGCGGCATCAGTATCCCTCCGATCGAGCTTATGCAAGCCCTTCCACACCCCCCAGCGCCTCGATCTTTGAGCCTCATAGGGCGTCACAAGCCCCCCCACGAGTGAGCCACCGCCGCCGCCGCTGCCCAAAGAAAAATAAAATTGAAACTTCTCATGGAGCCCGGCAACCATACCAAATGTCTCTAAACCAAAGACGGCGAGCCGCTCACCTTGAAGGGTCTTGCATCGATCCGGTCTGTCTTCGTGGGCCTCGTATCGTCTATTCCCGTTGGCGAACCCTGCACTGGCCTTGTGCACAGGCATTCTGCTCATATCTGCTCCTTGCTGTTTTGAGGCACTCTGACTCTCCCCGATGGCCTTTAGCATAGACCCTGGGGCGTGTGAATCGATGGACACCATGGGATGGACACCATGGAACCGAACATCCCCGACCGTCTGGTATCCCTTCCATCCTCCCTAGAATATATAAAAGCCCTACTCATGCCTTGTCAGGCATAACCTTTCTCATGTTGTATTCTACATTGTGTTCTACATCAGACAATCATCACCAGTCTTTCTTTCTTAGACAACCACCAATTACTTCTTCCCTCCACATACCATCACCACCTAATAACATCCTTCCAAGACTTCTCAGTCTTCCCACCGTCTCGATGCTTTCGACTCAGGTTCACACCCACGCCCACGCTTCGAGACAAGCTGCTCAGCTCGGAAGAGCTGCTGCACTTGGCTTCGTCCGCACTTGCTCCTCCTCTTCCTCCTCCTCCTCCTCCCTTCTCGGATATTCAGCCGGCCTCAGAGTCCCCTGCGCTGTTCCCCAACAGCGCCGATCGTTCTCCTCGACACCCGCCAACCATCTTCGTGATTTCTTCCCTCCCAAGGATACCGCCCTTATCCAGACCACCAAGCCAGCATGGCCTCACCATGGATACACATACGAGGAGATGGCCTCCGTCGTACCTGCTCACCGCGAGCCCCGAGGTGCTGGTGATTGGGCTGCCTGGAAGATCGTCCGCTTTGCTCGTTACTGGATGGACAAGGCCACTGGTATGGGCCGTGATCAACAGGTCGACAAGTCGAACCCGACAACAGCCATTCACGCAGAGAAGCCCCTGACTGAGGCACAATGGGTACGTCCCCAACTATTACCTAACAAGTCATGAAAAGGGCAATTAACTGACATGATGAAAAAAAAAAGTTGATCCGTTTCATCTTCCTCGAAAGCGTTGCTGGTGTCCCTGGAATGGTCGGAGGCATGTTGCGCCACCTTGGCAGCCTTCGACGCATGAAGCGTGACAACGGCTGGATCGAGACTCTCCTCGAGGAGAGCTACAACGAGCGAATGCACCTCCTCACCTTTATGAAGATGTGCGAGCCCGGCTGGTTCATGAAGATGATGATCATTGGTGCCCAGGGTGTCTTCTTCAACAGCCTCTTCGTCTCCTACCTCATCTCGCCCAAGATTGTCCACCGCTTCGTCGGTTATCTCGAGGAGGAGGCTGTTCACACCTACACTCGCTGCATCAAGGAGATTGAAGATGGCAGCCTCCCCAAGTGGAATGACCCCGAATTCCGCATCCCTGATATTGCTGTACAGGTAAGAGATTCTACCCAAGTCTTGGACTCGGCACAAGAAGATGCTATGCATGTTTCGATGATGCTGACCAAAGGCCCCCTTCTAGTATTGGAAAATCCCCGAGGGAAAGCGCACGATGAAGGACCTCATCCTTTACATCCGCGCCGACGAGGCTGTTCACCGAGGTGTCAACCACACCCTTGGCAACCTCAACCAGGCCGAGGACCCGAACCCCTTCGTCAGCGAGTTCAAGGACCGCGAGCCCCCGAGGCCCGCCCTGAAGCCTACAGGCTACGAGCGCGAGGACGTCATCTAAACCTCTTCCCACGACCGAAACTCAACTTGAGATGGAAACTGTTTGCTCTCAACGGCGAATAGAACACCGAAATACCACATACACACGACACTCAAGAAAACCCGCGACTTAAAAAAAAAAGAAAGAAAAAAAGAAACAGCGCCAGCGCGCACCTGTACCAAGAGTTAATTATTGTTCCTTTGTTTCAATGGATGGAAAGACAAAAAAACAACAACGGTGGTTGTAAAATAGACGAGCATTTGCATACGATACCACTGCACGGAATGGCGTTTGGCGCGGCCCCAAAGCAGAAGGGCATTTTGTTGTCGTTTTTGATGGCTTCGGGGCCAGACATCCCAACTCACGATATGTCAAACGAGCATTGAGAAATCATTAGCAAATAAAGACCGATTTTTGAGATGAACCACATCTAGAGAGAGAGTGAGTGTGTGTTTGTGTGTGTGTTTTGAGGCCATGGCTGGGTGAGCAAGGCGAAGTGTGTCGATGGGATGGATACGAGCTCCTAGCCAAGTTGGAGTTTAAGCTAATTAGAGAGTAATGGTCATATTATTTTCTTACCATACTTAAAAGCTCTTGATTGTAATAGCAAGTTGTGCTTTTGGTGGTACGGTACATAGGCAGTCAGATTACGGCATAATTATATCTGACCATGCAGTTGCTTCGCCTCGATAGTGTCGATCAGAGTGTGTAAGGGAGAGAGAGAGAGAGAGGTCGCGAGAAGCCACCGCAACAAGTGCTATGCACTCTCGATATGCCGGACATGGGAGATTTGTCAACCAGAGACAAGACAAGACAAGCAAGACATCGGCACCATCGGTGGTGGTTGGTAGGAGGGTGGATCTGACATTCGACGACGACGTGGTCATGGTCAAGGTGATGACAGCAGCTTCTGGTTAAGCTTCTTTTCGTTTTCCCATATTACCTGCAGGCCGCGTCGACATGAGAAAGCCGACCCGAGTCTGCCTTGCGGGGATGTAGGTATGCAATGAGACGTGATTTCTGTGTAGATGCCAGCTGAAACTGATGTCATGTACATGGATTTGAATTGTCAAGGGCTCTCTCATCATCTTTCATGCGGTGACATTTTCCCGAGATTCCATCTCCCCCCCCCCAGCACAGCATAGCACAAGTCTCACCAGCTAATACCCGTAGTCACCTTAGTGAACACACCTTTGGACTGGGGGTGGCCGCGCGTAAGGCTGGGTGGCGGTGTATGCGGTCAGTGAGAGATAGAGTAGCACTGAGAAAGGTAGGTTGAGTGGTTTGTTTTTGGGAAATTTCGTATTCCCGCGCGGTAATTGGGCCAACCGGGGGAGAAGACGAGGAGGAGTGTGTGAGTGATCAATCGAGCCTGTGGGAAGGAGAGCGTTGTCGGTAAGGTAGTTTGGGTCTCTTGTTTTAGATGCTTTCTCCACTGACTGGCCTTACCTAGCCTCACGTCTTGGCGTTTATGTGGCCGGGGGAGTCGGGAGCTAGACTGAGAAGGGCATGTTTAACGGGTGGCAGTGTCGGGGGGAAAATAGTCGCTGCTGCGGAAGGATGACGATCCAGGGGCGGCATGAAGCAGTAATCTATTCTTGTTCTAATGTCGAGTGAAGGAGACGAGATGGCATTTGTGAGTAAAGGTATCCTAGTGATGGATACTACTAGGTAGGTAGTTTTCATGTTCCTCCTGAGGTATGCTCTTCTCTACTCTCTACGTATGTGTGGTCACTCCTTGATGGGGATACTATCTCTTCTCATGTTTCAGCGTCTTGAAACAGTCCAGTTGGCCCTCGTGCATACAGTTTATCTGTGTCAAGATTTGTCAAAATTTGTCAAAATTTATGCACCCAGTCAGTCACCAGCAACCAACCCTCGAGCATCTGGCAATCTCTCATTTCGGTTTGCATCCTCCTTGATTTGATAGCGCCACCGCAAGCTGATGGCAACGTGAGTGGTAGTATCCGTACCGAGCACATGTACGAAGTAGGTACACCCAGACCCAGGTATAGGTTGATTCGGTGATTTCCCATCTCGTGGTTCGGAAGCTGTAATAGGCCAATGGTTGGTACAGTGAAGGATCACTTGACGGTTTGCCAGCTGTTCTCTCTCTTGTCTCATTCACTTGAAACCCAGGGGCGGGCTAAAACATGAATCTGCTACGTACGTAGTAGGTAGTAATTGTCGTCGCTTTTCCAGCTCATCCCCCAGCTCATTCCAGGTCATTCATTCCTGCGAGATATGCATGGAGCAGGTAAAGACAGACTCATGAATTCTAGATCCCCGTCTTCGGCTCTCACTCTCTTTTGGTTCCTCTCTCCATCACATTTCATGATCCATCATTCAACATCCATCCCCGGTGACCATCCTTCCTAGTGCTGATGACCCGTCCCCTCCACCGCCCGTTGCCAATCCCAACCGGGAAAAAAAACCACGAATCCGCTGTAACTAACCCCTCCCCCCTTCCCCTCCCCGCCCCCTCCCGCATTGTCATTGCCCATGGCGGCAAGTTACTTCTTCTCCGAACCGGGCGACCAATCCCCCGT